>WNWK01059674.1:0-10131 GCA_009830355.1 Cherax destructor | reverse complement strand
TTCTGAAAAATTTTTTTTTTTAAATTTAAATTAAGTAAAAATTTTTTTAAAAAGTGTGAAAATGTAAGTTTTTTTTAGTTTAAAAATGTTTTTGTAAAAAAAGCATCAAAATCTAAAACGTCAAAAAACCATAAAAGGGATTTTATTAACATTTTTTGAGTTTTTTAATTTTTCATGTTTTTTTTGAAAATATTATGAAATATTATATATAAAATTTTGGGTTTTTTATAGTTTTTTAAAGGGTTTTTTTAAAAATATGTAAATAATTTATATATTTCAAAATTTATAAAACGTTATTTTATTATTTTTTAGATTAAACATTTTCACGGACAAAAACTTTTTTTTGGTAAATATACCTTTTGGGGAAAGTTTCCCAAAAAAAAATCTTAAAATTTTCCCTTACTTTTCCCATAAATTTTCAGTGGGGAAATTTATTTAAAAGTGTAAAAATTTTTAAATTTTCCCCAAAAAATGATTTTTGGCAGAAAAGCCTAAAAAACCCTTTTATGTCGAAAATCAATAAAATCGTTTTTTAAGAAACTTTTTTCTAGTTTTTTAATGCTTCATGTATTTTCAAAAAATAATATGAAATACTATAAAAAATATTGATTTTTATAGTTTTTTAATTGGGTTTTTTTAAAAATTTTGTAAATAATTAATAAATATTAAAAAATGCTTAAAACTTGATTTTTTCTTTTTTTGACTTTTAAGGGCATTTTAAAGGGTTTTTGTAAAAAACTATTTTTAGATAAAATATACATATGAGAAAACCTTATTTGCTTACTTTTCCCATAAATTTCAATTGCGTGAAATTCTATTTAAAGTGTGAAAATGTAAGTATTTTAGCTAAAAATGAGTTTTGCAGAAAAGCATCAAACCGCTCTAAAACGTCGAAATATGCATAAAATACGATTTTAGCACATTTTCTGAGCTTTTTAATGTTTCATGTATTTTCGAAAATAATATGAAATATTCTATAAAATATTGATTTTATAGATTTTAATGGGATTTTTAAAAATTGATAATATAATTTCAAAATCTATAAACTATTTATTCATTTGCGATTAAGCATTCAAGGATTTTCTGAAAACATTTTAGATAAATATCTATTAACTTCTAAAGAAAATCATAAAATTTTGCTTTTCCATATTTCAATTCAGTAAATTCTTTTAAGTGTAAATTAAGTTTTTAGCTAAAATAGTTTGCAACTCAAACCTCAACTCAATTTATAAAATCGATTTTCATTTTCTGAGCTTTTAATGTTCATGTATTTTCGAAAATATGAAATATTCTTAAAATATTGATTTTATAGATTTTTAATGGATTTAAAATATGTAAATAATTATAATATTCAAATCTATAAAACTTATTTATTGCATTTTTGACATTAAGCATTTCAGATTTTCTGAAAACTATTTTTAGATAAAATATACCTATGGAAACCTAAAGAAAATCATAAAATTTTACTTTCCCATAAATTTCAATTGCAGTAGAAATTCTATTTAAAAGTGTGAAAATTAAGTATTTTGCTAAAAATGAGTTTGCCAAACATCAAACCTAAACGTCGAAATATGCAATAAAATACGATTTTAGCATTTTCTGAGATTTTAATGTTTCATGTATTTTTCGAAATAATATGAAATATTCTATAAAAATATTGATTTTTATAGATTTTATGGATTTTTAAAAATATGTAAATAATTATAAATATTAAAATGCTATAAAACTTATTTTATTGCATTTTGACGATTAAGCATTTCAAGGATTTTCTGAAAAACTATTTTTAGATAAAATATACCTATGGTAAGCTTCTAAAGAAAATCATAAAATTTTGCTTACTTTTCCATAAATTTCAATTAGTAGAAATTCTATTTAAAGTGTGAAAATCTAAGTATTTTAGCTAAAATGAGTTTGCAGAAACTCAAACCCTCTAACGTCGAAATATGCATAAATGCGATTTTAGCACATTTTCTGAGCTTTTAATGTTTCATGTATTTTCGAAAATAATATGAAATATTCTATAAAATATTGATTTTATAGATTTTAATGGATTTTTAAAATATGTAAATAATTATAAATATTAAAATGCTATAAAACGATTTTGCATTTTGACGATTAAGGCATTTTCAAGGATTTTCTAAAACTATTTTTAGATAAAATATACCTTATAAGCTTCCTAAAGAAAATATAAATTTGCTTACTTTTCCATAAATTTCAATTGCGTGAGAAATTCTATTTAAAAGTGTGAAAATTAATATTTTAGCTAAAAAATGAGTTTTGCAGAAAGCACTCAAACCTCTAAAACGTCGAAATATGCAATAAAATAAAAAACCCTCTAACGAAATATAAAATCTTTTACACATTTCAGTTTAATAATGATTTCAAAATATAAATATTTAAATTTTTTTAGATTTATGATTTAAATATGTATAATTATAATATTAAATCTATAAAACTTATTATCTTTGATGATTAGATTTTTAAAATATTTTGATAAAATATACCTATAGTAAGCTTCTAAAGAAAATCATAAAATTTTGCTTACTTTCCCATAATTTCAATTGAGTAGAAATTCTATTTAAGTGTGAAAATCTAAATTTTACTAAAAATGAGTTTGCGAAAACATAAACCGCTCAAACTCGAAATATGCAAAAATCGATTTTAGACATTTTCTGAGCTTTAATGTTCTGATTTCGAAAATAAATGAAATATTCTATAAAAATATTATTTTTATAGATTTTTAATGGGATTTTAAAAATATGTAAATAATTAATATTCAAAATCTATAAACATTTTATTCATTTGAGATTAAGCATTTAGATTTGAAATTTTTAGATAAAATATACTAGGTCTAAGAAAATCATAAATTTGCTTATTTTCCCATAAATTTCAATTGCATAGAAATTTATTTAAAAGTGTGAAATGTAAGATTTTACTAAAAAGAGTTTTGCAGAAAACATCAAACCCTCTAAACGTCGAAATTGCATAAAATCGATTTTAGCACATTTTCTGAGCTTTTAATGTTTATGTATTTTCGAAAATAATATGAAATATTCTATAAATATTGATTTTAAGATTTAATGGATTTAAAATATGTAAATAATTTATAAATATTCAAAAATCTATAAACTTATTTTATTGCATTTTGACGATTAAGGCATTTTCAGATTTTCTGAAAAACTATTTTTTAGATAAAATATACCTATGAGTAAGCTTCCTAAAAGAAAATCATAAAATTTTGCTTACTTTTCCCATAAATTTCAATTGCAGTAGAAATTCTATTTAAAAGTGTGAAAATTAAGTATTTTAGCTAAAAATGAGTTTTGCAGAAAAGCACTCAAACCGCTCTAAAACGTCGAAATATGCAATAAAATGACGATTTTAGCACATTTTCTGAGCTTTTTAATGTTTCATGTATTTTTCGAAAATAATATGAAATATTCTATAAAAATATTGATTTTATAGATTTTTAATGGGATTTTTAAAAATATGTAAATAATTATAAATATTCAAAAATGCTATAAAACGTTATTTTATTGCATTTTTGACGATTCAAGGCATTTTCACGGATTTTCTGAAAACTATTTTTTAGATAAAATATACCTATGAGTAAGCTTCCTAAAGAAAATCATAAAATTTTGCTTACTTTTCCCATAAATTTCAATTGCAGTAGAAATTCTATTTAAAGTGTGAAAATCTAAGTATTTTAGCTGAAAATGAGTTTTGCCAGAAAAGCACTCAAACCGTCTAAAACGTCGAAATATGCAATAAAATACGATTTTAGCACATTTTCTGAGCTTTTAATGTTTCATGTATTTTTCGAAAATAATATGAAATATTCTATAAAAATATTGATTTTATAGATTTTTAATGGATTTTTAAAAATATGTAAATAATTTATAAATATTCAAAAATGTATAAAACTTATTTTATTGCATTTTTGACGATTCAAGGCATTTTCACGGATTTTCTGAAAACTATTTTTTAGATAAAATATACCTATGAGTAAGCTTCCTAAAAGAAAATCATAAAATTTTGCTTACTTTTCCATAAATTTCAATTGCAGTAGAAATTCTATTTAAAAGTGTGAAAATGTAAGTATTTTAGCTAAAAATGAGTTTTGTCAGAAAAGCATCAAACCGCTCTAAAACGTCGAAATATGCCATAAAATGCGATTTTAGCACATTTTTCTGAGCTTTTAATGTTTCATGTATTTTCGAAAATAATATGAAATATTCTATAAAAATATTGATTTTTATAGATTTTTAATGGGATTTTTAAAATATGTAAATAATTATAAATATTCAAAAATCTATAAAACGTTATTTTATTGCATTTTTGACGATTCAAGGATTTTCAACGATTTTCTGAAAACTATTTTTAGATAAAATATACCTATGAGTAAGCTTCTAAAAGAAAATCATAAAATTTTGCTTACTTTTCCCATAAATTTCAATTGCAGTAGAAATTCTATTTAAAAGTGTGAAAATGTAAGTATTTTAGCTAAAAATATGAGTTTTTCAGAAAAGCATCAAACCGCTCTAAACGTCGAAATATGCATAAATCGATTTTAGCACATTTTCTGAGCTTTAATGTTTCATGTATTTTTCGAAATAATATGAAATATTCTATAAAAATATTGATTTTATAGATTTTTAATGGATTTTTAAAAATATGTAAATAATTTATAAATATTCAAAAATGCTATAAAACTATATTTTATTGCATTTTTGACGATTCAAGGCATTTTCACGGATTTTCTGAAAAACTATTTTTAGATAAAATATACCTATGAGTAAGCTTCCTAAAAGAAAATCATAAAATTTTGCTTACTTTTCCCATAAATTTCAATTGCAGTAGAAATTCTATTTAAAAGTGTGAAAATCTAAGTATTTTAGCTAAAAATGAGTTTTGCAGAAAAGCATCAAACCGCTCTAAAACGTCGAAATATGCATAAATCGATTTTAGACATTTTTCTGAGCTTTTAATGTTTCATGTATTTTTCGAAATATAATATGAAATATTCTATAAAAATATTGATTTTTATAGATTTTTAATGGGATTTTTAAAAATATGTAAATAATTTATAATATTCAAAATGCTATAAAACTTATTTTATTGCATTTTTGACGATTCAAGGCATTTTCACGATTTTCTGAAAAACTATTTTTAGATAAAATATACCTATGAGTAAGCTTCCTAAAAGAAAATCATAAAATTTTGCTTACTTTTCCATAAATTTCAATTGCAGTAGAAATTCTATTTAAAAGTGTGAAAATTAGTATTTTAGCTAAAAAATGAGTTTTGTCAGAAAAGCACTCAAACTCTCTAAAACGTCGAAATATGCAATAAAATACGATTTTAGCACATTTTCTGAGCTTTTTAATGTTTCATGTATTTTCGAAAATAATATGAAATATTCTATAAAAATATTGATTTTATAGATTTTAATGGGATTTTTAAAAATATGTAAATAATTTATAAATATTCAAAATGCTATAAAACTTATTTTATTGCTTTTGACGATTGGCATTCAGATTTTCTGAAAAACTATTTAGATAAATATACCTATAAAGCTTCCTAAAGAAAATCATAAAATTTCTATTTTCCATAAATTTCAATTGCAGAATTCTATTTAAAGGTAATAAGTATTTACTAAATGAGTTTTGCAGAAAGATCAAACCCTAAACGTGAAATATGCAAAATCGATTTTACACATTTCTGAGCTTTTTATTTTCAGTATTTTCGAAAATAATATGAAATATTATAAAAATATTTTAGATTTTATGTTTTTAAAATATTAATAATTATAATATTCAAAATCTATAAAACTTATTTGCATTTTTGACATTAGCATTTCAGATTTTTGAAAACTATTTTTAGATAAATATACCT
Organism: Cherax destructor; assembly: GCA_009830355.1. Classification (NCBI taxonomy): domain Eukaryota; kingdom Metazoa; phylum Arthropoda; class Malacostraca; order Decapoda; family Parastacidae; genus Cherax; species Cherax destructor. Next base: position 4,236 of record WNWK01059674.1, on the reverse strand, counting down.
ATGGTCTTCAAAAAAATCAAAATTTCTTATTTTCCCATAATTTCAATTGGGAAATTTATTTAAAGTGAAAATTAGATTTAGTAAAATGAGTTTTGCCGAAAAGCATCAAACCGTCTAACGTGAAATATGCAATAATCGATTTTACACATTTTCTGAGTTTTAATGTTTCATGTATTTCGAATAATATGAAATATTCTATAAAATATTGATTTTATAGATTTTTAATGGGATTTAAAAATATGTAAATAATTATAATATTCAAAATGCTATAAAACATTATTCATTTTGAGATCAGGCATTTCAGTTTTCTAAATATTTTAATAATATACCTGAGTAAGCTTCTAAAAGAAAATCATAAATTTTCTTATTTTCCATAATTTCAATTGCAGTAAATTTATTTAAAATGTGAAAATTAAGTATTTAGCTAAAATGATTTGAAAGCATCAAACCGCTCAAACGTGAAATTCATAAACGATTTTACACATTTTCTGAGCTTTAATGTTTCATGTATTTTCAATAATATGAAATATTCTATAAATATTGATTTTATAGATTTTAATGGATTTTTTAAAAATATGTAAATAATTTATAATATTCAAAAATGCTATAAAACTTATTTTATTGCATTTTTGACGATTCAAGGCATTTTCACGGATTTTGTGAAAAACTATTTTTAGATAAAATATACCTATGAGTAAGCTTCCTAAAAGAAAATCATAAAATTTTGCTTACTTTTCCCATAAATTTCAATTGCAGTAGAAATTCTATTTAAAAGTGTGAAAATGTAAGTATTTTAGCTAAAAATGAGTTTTGCAGAAAAGCATCAAACCGCTCTAAAACGTCGAAATATGCATAAATACGATTTTAGCACATTTTTCTGAGCTTTTTAATGTTTCATGTATTTTCAAAATAATATGAAATATTCTATAAAAATATTGATTTTTATAGATTTTTAATGGGATTTTTAAAAATATGTAAATAATTTATAAATATTCAAAAATGCTATAAACTATTTATTGCATTTTTGACGATTCAAGGCATTTTCAGGATTTTCTGAAAAACTATTTTTTAGATAAAATATACCTATGAGTAAGCTTCCTAAAGAAAATCATAAAATTTTGCTTACTTTTCCCATAAATTTCAATTGCAGTAGAAATTCTATTTAAAAGTGTGAAAATCTAAGTATTTTAGCTAAAAATGAGTTTTGTCAGAAAAGCACTCAAACCGCTCTAAAACGTCGAAATATGCATAAATCGATTTTAGCACATTTTTCTGAGCTTTTTAATGTTTCATGTATTTTCGAAAATAATATGAAATATTCTATAAAAATATTGATTTTATAGATTTTTAATGGGATTTTTAAAAATATGTAAATAATTTATAAATATTCAAAATGCTATAAAACTATTTTATTGCATTTTTGACGATTCAAGGCATTTTCACGGATTTTCTGAAAACTATTTTTTTAGATAAAATATACCTATGAGTAAGCTTCCTAAAAGAAAATCATAAAATTTTGCTTACTTTTCCCATAAATTTCAATTGCAGTAGAAATTCTATTTAAAAGTGTGAAAATCTAAGTATTTTAGCTAAAAATGAGTTTTGCAGAAAGCACTCAAACCGCTCTAAAACGTCGAAATATGCAATAAAATCGATTTTAGCACATTTTTCTGAGCTTTTAATGTTTCATGTATTTTCGAAAATAATATGAAATATTCTATAAAAATATTGTTTTTTATAGATTTTTAATGGATTTTTAAAAATATGTAAATAATTTATAATATTCAAAAATCTATAAAACTATATTTTATTGCATTTTTTGACGATTCAAGGCATTTTCACGGATTTTCTGAAAAACTATTTTTTAGATAAAATATACCTATGAGTAAGCTTCCTAAAAGAAAATCATAAAATTTTGCTTACTTTTCCCATAAATTTCAATTGCAGTAGAAATTCTATTTAAAAGTGTGAAAATCTAAGTATTTTAGCTAAAAATGAGTTTTGCAGAAAAGCATCAAACCGCTCTAAAACGTCGAAATATGCAATAAAATCGATTTTAGCACATTTTTCTGAGCTTTTAATGTTTCATGTATTTTCGAAAATAATATGAAATATTCTATAAAAATATTGATTTTATAGATTTTTAATGGGATTTTTTAAAAATATGTAAATAATTTATAAATATTCAAAATGCTTAAAACTTATTTTATTGCATTTTTGACGATTCAAGGCATTTTCACGGATTTTCTGAAAACTATTTTTTAGATAAAATATACCTATGAGTAAGCTTCCTAAAAGAAAATCATAAAATTTTGCTTACTTTTCCCATAAATTTCAATTGCAGTAGAAATTCTATTTAAAAGTGTGAAAATGTAAGTATTTTAGCTAAAAATGAGTTTTGTCAGAAAAGCATCAAACCGCTCTAAAACGTCGAAATATGCAATAAAATGCGATTTTAGCACATTTTCTGAGCTTTTAATGTTTCATGTATTTTCGAAAATAATATGAAATATTCTATAAAAATATTGATTTTTATAGATTTTTAATGGGATTTTTAAAAATATGTAAATAATTTATAAATATTCAAAATGCTATAAAACTTATTTTATTGCATTTTTGACGATTCAAGGATTTTCACGATTTTCTGAAAACTATTTTTTAGATAAAATATACCTATGAGTAAGCTTCCTAAAAGAAAATCATAAAATTTTGCTTACTTTTCCCATAAATTTCAATTGCAGTAGAAATTCTATTTAAAAGTGTGAAAATTAAGTATTTTAGCTAAAAATGAGTTTTGCTCAGAAAAGCATCAAACCGCTCTAAAACGTCGAAATATGCATAAAATGCGATTTTAGCACATTTTTCTGAGCTTTTAATGTTTCATGTATTTTTCGAAAATAATATGAAATATTCTATAAAAATATTGATTTTATAGATTTTTAATGGATTTTTAAAAATATGTAAATAATTTTATATAAAATTCTATAAAATTATTTTATATTTTGTATAGATTTTAGGATTTTTGAAAACTATTTTTTAGATAAAATATACAATAATTCTAAAAAAATCATAAAATTTTTTACTTTTCCATAAATTTCAATTAAAAATTCATTTAAAATGTGAAAATTAAGTATTTAGTAAAATGTTTTCAGAAAAATCAAACGCTTAAAATTTGATTAAATTAGATTTTAAATTTTATTTAATTTTCTTATTTTTCAAAATATTAAATATTCTATAAAATTGATTTTATAGATTTTAATGGATTTTTAAAAATTTAATAAAATAATATTAAAAAGTAAAATTATTTTATATTTTTTAGATTTAGATTTTCAAGATTTTTATAAATATTTTTAGATAAATATACTATATAAATTCCTAAAGAAAATCATAAATTTTTTATTTTCCATAAAATTTAATTATAAAATTATTAAAATTTTAATTAATATTTTATATAAAATATTCTTAAAAATAATTTTAATAAATATAAATTTTGATTTCTATTTTTATTTTCTGTTTTTTCTAAATTTATTAAATATTTTATAATTTTAAATTTTAAATGATTTTATAAAATTTAAAAATCTAAAAATCATTCTAAATATTTTGCATTTAACGATTTTAAGGATTTTCGATTTTTAAAATATTTTTTTCGAAATACAAATTAAATATTAAAATTGCATTTTACATATTTAATTAAGTAAATTTATAAAATTGAAATGATTCAACTTTAAAGGATTTGAAAAACTATTTTAGAATATGTAAATTCAATATCTAAAATTTTATCATAAATTTATTTAATTTTATTGATTAAAATTAATATTTTAAAAATGATTTCAAAATTAAATTAATCAAAATATAAATAATTTAAATTATGCTTATAATTTATATTTTTAAAAAGATTCAAAATTTTTATATTTTTTAATGATTTACAAAATATTAAAAAATTAAAATTTTATTATTTTCCATAATTTTAATTAAATTTTAAATTGAAATAATATTTTAGCTAAAAATAATTTTCTAAAAAAAACTCAAACTTTAAAATCAAATATTAAAATATTTTACAATTTTTTGAGTTTTTAATGTTTATGTATTTCAAAATAATAAAATTTAAAAAATTTTATAGATTTTTAATAGATTTTTTTTAAAATATTGAAATATTAATAAATATTAAAATTTATAAAACTTATTTTATTGATTTTTAATATTTAAGATTTTAAGATTTTTAAAAACTATTTTTAT
>WNWK01059673.1:0-10132 GCA_009830355.1 Cherax destructor | reverse complement strand
ATGAGGATAAAAAAAAGAATAGGTGACGAAAGATTGATATCAGATTGGGGGGAGAGAGTATGGAGGAGGTGAATTTATTCAGATATTTGGGAGTGGACATGTCGGCGGATGGGTCTATGAAGGATGAGGTGAATCATAGAATTGATGAGGGGAAAAGGGTGAGTGGAGCATTTCGAGTCTGTGGAGACAAAGAACCTTGTCTATGGAAGTAAAAAGGGGAATGTAGAGAGTATAGTTATCCAACGCTCTTATATGGGTGTGAAGCATGGGTGATGAATGTTGCAACGGGGAGAAGGCTGGAGGCAGTGGAGATGTCATGTCTGAGGTCAATGTGTGGTGTGAATATAATGCAGAGAATTCGGAGTTTTGGAAATTAGGAGGAGGTGCGGGATTACCAAAACGATTGTCCAGAGAGCTGAGGAGGGGTTTTTGGGAGGTGGTTTGGACATGTAGAGAGAATGGAACGAGACAGAGTGACTTCGAGAGTGTATAAATCTGTAGTGGAGGGAAGGCGGGGTAGGGGTCGGCCTAGGAAAGGTTGGAGGGAGGGGAAAAGGAAGTTTTGTGTGCGAGGGGCTTAGACTTCCAGCAAGCATGTGTGAGCGTATTTGATAGAGGAATGGAGGCATATGGTTTTAATACTTGACGTGCTGTTGAGTGTGAGCAAAGTAACATTTATGAAGGGATTCGGGGAAAACCGGCAGGCCGGACTTGAGTTCTGGAGATGGGAAGTACAGTGCCGGCACTCTGAAGGAGGGGTGTTAATGTTGCAGTTTTATAACTGTAGTGTAAAGCCCCCTTCTGGCAAGACAGTGATGGAGTGAATGATGTGTTAATAAAAAAAAAAATATATATATAAAAATATATATATATATATATATATATATATATATATATATATATATATATATATATATGAAAGAAAATTGTCCAGAGTCAAAAAAGGTTTAGACAAAAAATACTGGACATCAGACTGGAGGAAGTTGGGAGGAATAGAATTAATTTAGATACTTGAGAGTGGTTGGGGCGACACGTGGGTCTACAGAATGCAAGTCTTGGTGAATCATAAAATAAATGAAGAGAGAATGGAAAGTTGTGCTGATTCGTCTGCCGAGAAAAAGAAATTTATCTTTGAAGTCAAAAAGTGAAATGTTTCAGATATTAGATTTTGTCGCCGAAGTGGCTAGTTTATTGTGATCACATCCGTCCTGTAAAGGGTAGAGCAAGAACATGTGGATACAGAGAAGGCCTAGGAGCTAGGTCCAAAAGGGTCTACAGGAGTATATCTGGATTTATGTCTACTGCTGATTTATCTGTTGCAAGCATATAGGTTATTATACTATCTCAATATTCCTCAATAAGTGAACAATTAAACTCCTAGTGTTCAAGGTAGTGACCACAGGGCTGGCCACATACTCTACATTAGGTGTGTCTACCAAACTGTCAGAAGTACTTGTAACCAAGCATAAGTCTGCTCACTACAACATGAATCAGTATGTTCACATTGCAAGTTGCTCCATAAACGTACTTATCTACGTTCACGTTATCATAGTGGGTTATAGATCTACTTAGGTTTCTAACTGCATTCCTATATCATTGTTTCGTTATTTACTTCTCTCCTTATATCATTCCTAATGCCAGACACAGACTAACTTATAAAATTTATCATGAAGAAGTAATCCAATTTGTGAGGAAATCCATAACAATTGTTCATTAATTCCTTTTACTCATTTTTTTTTTTTTTAGTATTTCTATGTGGCTTTTCCAATGAGCATATTGTTACATTCATTATGTGAATCAAAAAACTTCAGTAATGACATAGAATCAGAAATAATCACTGAGTCAAGCTCAGTGTCATAGCTTGAGCGTCATTAACATGGCAAACAATTCAGTGTAGACGCTCAGTTGTTAATTCTAATGCCTAACTTAACAAAGTTGGTGTCGTTCTTAACTATGGAGGTGGCAACAAGAGCAGGTGCAGCCCTGCCAGTAAACTCAGGTTTAGATCCATCATCAATATTTTAGATCATAAAACTAATCAATTTCAACCTGGGGATTTTCATCCTTGATGTTTTGGACCACTTATTTACGAGGTCACTTTTTTCAAGAAGGCATGAGCAACATTACCACACACACACACACTAAAGCTCTCGCTTCACGCACGGAGGGCCCGGGTTCAATTCCCGGCGGGGCGGAAACATTTCGAAGTGTTTCCTTACACACACACACACACACACACACACATACATACAACAGGCCTAGTGTCTAATCGACATGTGCCTAGGACAAAATGGTAACTAACACTACTACCTCAGTCACAAATAAGGGGACTGTAGAGAATGGAGTGAAACTGTATGCAGAGGCCCTATCAGACCATCGTGGAGCCCGAGAAAAAGAGAGGATCACATCAGGAACAATCGAGGGAGTGTAGAAAAGGAAAGCTAAGCTATACGTAGAAGCCCTAACAGACCACAGCAATGCACAGGAAAGTTAAGGAAAAGCGACAGGCCACTGGACAAAGGGATAACAGACAGTGAAGAGATTGAAGAAAGGAAAGCTGCAATGGAGGAAACTAAATCGAATCAGGGTTACATAGGATAGGCAGTGGGAGAATGAAAGAGAGATCAGCCTTTATTTATGGGCTCAGGAAGCTGAAGTGGAAACTTATGAAGCAAGAAGACAAGGGAGAAAAAGCGATTGAAAGCATCATGAAAGCAATAGGAGATGACATGACCCAGCTGGCAAATTTTCTGAGAATAGGGGTTTGCAAGAGGAAGAATCCGGCCAGTAAAAGTGATTTTCAAGTCGGAATTGACTCGAAACAGGTTTCTGCAGGAGAAAACAAGACTAAGGGATATGTCAGATTACCGGAATGTGTATCTCGACTGCGACAGAACACGAGAAGAAAGACAGAAACTGAAAGAGAAGGAGGAAAGAGTGATGTACAGGAGAACCCAGACTCAAGAGGAAGCTCAAATACCTTCAGATGTCCCCCAACCTGGACAACCCCAATGCAACCAAACAATCTAAACCAAAACACACATGCCATACCCAATGCTTCCACCCACCTCATTACAAACTCCACCTTCACACCAACCACCCATAGTTCCTCATCAGGTCTCCCACTTTCCCAACCCCAATGTACCCCCCTGACTATGGTTTTAGAAAAGAAGTTGAAGGTTTGGTATACAAATGCAGATGGTATAACAAATAAATGTGAGGAGTGGCATGAAAGAATAAAGGAGACATCCCCAGACATAATAGCACTCACAGAAACGAAACTCACCAGGATGATAACAGATGCAATCTTTCCAACTGGATATCAAATCCTCAGGAAAGATAGAGGGAGCAGAGGGGGAGGAGGAGTTGCACTGCTCATTAAGAACCGGTGGGGATTTGAGGAAGTGGAAGGAATGGATGGAATGGGCGAAAGGGACTACATAGTAAGAACAATGAAGTCGGAGGGCCATAAGGTGGTAATTGCTGTAATGTACAACCCGCCACAGAACTGCAGGAGGCCAAGAGAAGAATACGACGAGAGCAACAGAGCAATGGTAGACACACTAGCCAAGGTGGCCAGAAGAGCCCACACGGGGAGAGCAAAGTTGCTAGTTGTGGGTGATTTCAATCACAAAGAGATTGATTGGGAAAACCTGGAGCCCCACGGGGGTCCTGAATCATGGAGAGCCAAGATGATGGATGTGGTACTGGAAAACCTCATGCATCAACATGTTAGAGACACTACCAGAGAGAGAGGTGAGGATGATCAAGCAAGACTGAACCTAGTATTCACCTTGAGTAGTTTGGATATCAAGGATATCATGTATGAAAGGCCCCTTGGAGCTTGTGATCATTTTGTTCTGTGTTTTGATTATATAGTTGAGCTACAAGTGGAGAGGGGAGAAGGAATAGGAAGGGAGAAATGAAACTACAAAAGGGGGGGACTACACAAGCATGAGGAACTTCCTACAAGACGTTCAGTGGGAGAGAGAATTGGCAGGAAAACCAGTAAAAGAAATGATGGAACATGTGACAACCAAATGCAAAGAGGCAGAGGAGAGGTTTGTCCCCAAGGGAAACAGAAGTAATGGGAAGACCAGAACGAGTCCTTGGTTCACCCAAAGGTGTAGGGAGGCAAAAACTAAGTGTAATAGAGAATGGAAAAAGTACAGAAGACAAAGGACCCAGGAAAATAAAGAGACTAGCCGAAGAGCAAGAAACGAATATGCACAGGTAAGGGAGGCTCAGCGACAATACGAAAATGATATAGCATCAAAAGCCAAGTCTAACCCGAAGCTGTTGTATAGCCACATCAGAAGGAAAACAACAGTCAAGGACCAGGTAATCAGGCTGAGGAAGGAAGGTGGGGAGTTCACAAGAAACGACCAAGAGGTATGTGAGTAGCTCAACATGAGATTTAAAGAAGTCTTTACAGAGGAGACAGGAAGGACTCCAGGAATTCAGAATAGGGATGTATACCAACAAGTGCTGGATGAAATACACACAACCGAGGAGGAAGTGCAGAAGCTGCTATGTGAACTCGATACCTCAAAAGCGGTGGGACCTGACATTTCTCCGTGGATCCTTAGAGAGGGAGCAGAGATGTAGAGTGTGCCACTAACAAAAATCTTCAACACATCCATTGAAACTGGGCAACTACCTGAGGTGTGGAAGATGGCAAATGTAGTCCCAATTTTTAAGAAAGGAGACAGACATGAGGCACTAAATTACAGACCTGTGTCACTGACGTGTATAGTATGCAAAGTCATGGAGAAGATCATCAGGATTAGAGTGGTGGAGCACCTAGAAAGAAACAAGCTTATAAACGACAACCAGCACGGTTTCAGGGAAGGAAAATCCTGTGTCACAACCCTACTGGAGTTTTATGACAAGGTAACAGAAGTAAGACACGAGAGAGAGAGGGTGGATAGACTGCATTTTCTTGAACTGCAAGAAGGCGTTCGAAACAGTTCCTCACAAGAGGTTAATGCAAAAGCAAGAGGATCATGCACACGTAACAGGAAAGGCACTGCAATGGATCAGAGAATATCTGACAGGGAGGCAACAACGAGTCATGGTACATGACGAGGTGTCAGAGTGGGCACCTGTGACGAGTGGGGTTCCACAAGGGTCAGTCCAGGGACCGGTACTGTTTTTGGTATATGTGAATGACATAACGGAAGGGATAGACTCAGAAGTGTCCCTGTTTGCAGATGATGTGAAGTTAATGAGAACAATTAAATCAGTCGAGGATCAGGCAGGACTACAAAGAGACCTGGACAGGCTACAAGCCTGGTCCAGTAACTAGCTCCTTGGATTTAACCCTGCCAAATGTAAAGTCATGAAGATCGGGGAAGGGCAAAGAAGACCGCAGACAGAGTACAGTCTAGGTGGCCAAAGACTGCAAACCTCACTCAAGGAAAAAGATCTTGGGGTGAGTATAATACCGAGCACATCTCCTGAGGCACACATTAATCAGATAACTGCTGCAGCATACGGGCGGCTGGCAAACCTAAGAATAGCGTTCCAATACCTCAATAAGCAATCGTTCAAGACTCTGTACACCATATACGTCAGGCCCATACTGGAGTATGCAGCACCAGTTTGGAAACCACACCTGGTCAAGCACGTCAAGAAACTAGAGAAAGTGCAAAGGTTTGCAACAAGACTAGTCCGAGAGCTAAGGGGATTGTCTTACGAAGAAAGGTTAAGGGAAATCGGCCTGACGACACTAGAGAACAGGAGGGTTAGGGGAGACATGATAACGACATATAAAATACTGCGAGGAATAGATAAGGTGGACAGAGACGAGATGTTCCAGAGAGGGGACACAGAAACAAGGGGTCATAATTGGAAGTTGAAGACTCCTATGAGTCAAAGAGATGTTAGGAAGTATTTCTTCAGTCATAGAGTTGTCAGGAAGTGGAATAGCCTAGAAAGTGACGTAGTGGAGGCAGGAACCATACATAGTTTTAAGACGAGGTTTGATAAAGCTCATGGAGCAGGGAGAGAGAGGACCTAGTAGCAATCAGTGAAGAGGCGGGGCCAGGAGCTATGAATCGACCCCTGCAACCACAAATAGGTGAGTACAAATAGGTGAGTACACACACACACACATACACACCTGTCAGGAAGACCGCAGCGAGTCATGGTACGTGGCGAGGTGTAAGAGTGGCGCCGGTGACGAGTGGGGTTCCACAGGGGTCAGTCCTAGGACCGGTGCTGTTTCTAGTATTTGTGAACGACATGACGGAAGGAATAGACTCCGAAGTGTCCCTGTTTGCAGATGATGTGAAGTTGATGAGAAGAATTCAATCGGACGAGGACCAGGCAGAACTACAAAGGGATCTGGACAGGCTGCAAGCCTGGTCCAGCAATTAGCTCCTGGAGTTCAACCCCACCAAGTGCAAAGTCATGAAGATTGGGGAAGGGCAAAGAAGACCGCAGACGGAGTACAGTCTAGGTGGCCAGAGACTACAAACCTCAATCAAGGAAAAAGATCTTGGGGTGAGTATAACACCAGGCACATCTCCTGAGGCGCACATGAACCAAATAACTGCGGCAGCATATGGGCGCCTAGCGAACCTAGGAACAGCATTCCGACATCTTAATAAAGAATCGTTCAGGATCCTGTACACTGTGTACGTTAGGCCCATACTGGAGTATGCAGCACCAGTTTGGAACCCACGCCTAACCAAGCACGTGAAGAAGCTAGAGAAAGTGCAAAGGTTTGCAACAAGACTAGTCTCGGAGCTAAGAGGTATGTCCTACGAAGAGACGTTAAGGAAAATCGACCTGACGACACTGGAGGACAGGAGAGATAGGGGGGACATGATAACAACATATAAGATACTGAGAGGAATTGACAAGGTGGACAAAGACAGAATGTTCCAGAGATGGGACACAGCAAAAAGGGGACACAGTTGGAAGTTGAAGACTCAGATGAATCACAGAGATGTTAGGAAGTATTTCTTCAGTCACAGAGTGGTCGGGAAGTGGAATAGGTTAGGAAGCGATGTAGTGGAGGCAGGTTCCATACATAGCTTTAAGAAGAGGTATGATAAAGTTCATGGCGCAGGGAGAGTGACCCAGTAGCGGCCAGTGAAGAGGCGGGGACAGGAGCTATGACTCGACCCCTGCAACTACAACTAGGTGAGTACAACTAGGTGAGTACACACACACACACACGTGGTACTGGAAAACCTGATGCACCAACATGTCAGGGACACGACCAGAGAGAGAGGAGAGGATGAACCAGCAAGACTGGACCTTGTATTCACCCTGAACAGCTCAGATGTTGAAGACATAACACACGAGAGCCCCCTGGGAGCCAGCGACCATATGGTGCTGAGCTTTGAGTACATTGTAGAGCTACAGTGGAGAGGGAAAACTTTAAAAGAGGAAACTACACGGGCATGAGGAATTTCCTGCAGGAGGTTCAGTGGGAAAGGGAAATGGAAGGACAGGCAATAAATGAAATGATGGAATACGTAGGGGCAAAGTGCAAGGAGGAAGAGGAACGGTTTATACCCAGAGGAAAAAGATTAAATGGGAAGGCCAGAAAGAGCCCCTGGTTTACCCAAAGGTGCAGGGAGGCAAAGACTCAGAGTATTAGAGAATGGAAACGGTACAGAAGGCAAAGAACCCAAGTAAACAAAGAGATTAGTAGAAGAGCTAGAAACGAGTATGCACAGGTACGGAGGGAGGCCCAGAAACAGTACGAAAACGACATAGCATCAAAAGTTAAGTCCGACCTGAAACTGATGTACAGTCACATCAGAAGGAAGACAACAGTCAAGGACCAGGTGAAAAGGCTGAGGAGAGAAGATGGGGAACTCACAAGTAACAATCAAGAGGTATGTGAGGAGCTCAACTTGAGGTTTAAGGAAGTATTCACAGTGGAGGAAGGAAGGCAGCTGGGTAGACAGGACGGGGTGCGTCACCAACAAGGGATGTATCAAGTGCTAGAGGGCATACACACAACTGAGGAGGTGAAGCAGTTACTCAGTGACCTTGATACCTCAAAGGCGATGGGTCTGTACAATATATCCCAGTGGGTTCTCCGGGAAGGAGCTGAGGTACTGAGTGTGCCACTTACCATAATATTCAACACATCCCTTGAAACTGGGCAGCTACCTGAGGTATGGAAAAAGGCCAACGTAGTCCCCATCTTTAAAAAAGGAGACAGAAAAGAGGCACTAAACTATAGACCGGTGTCACTTACGTGTATAGTGTGCAAAGTTCTGGAGAAAATCATCAGGAAAAGAATGGTGGAGCATCTGGAGATGAACAGGATAATAAACACCAGACAGCACGGATTCCGGGAATGCAAATCCTGTCTAACAAACCTCCTGGAGTTCTATGATAAAGTAACAGAGGTAAGGCAAGAGAGAGAAGGGTGGGTTGATTGCATTTTCCTGGACTGCAGGAAGGCCTTCGACACAGTTCCTCACATGAGATTAGTAAAGAAGTTGGAAGAACAAGCATGTATAACAGGAAGGGCACTGGAATGGATCAGGGAATATATCACAGGGAGGCAACAACGGGTCATGGTGCGTGATGAGGTATCACAGTGGGCGCCTGTGACGAGCGGGGTACCGCAGGGGTTAGTCCTAGGACCAGGGTTATTCTTGGTATATGTAAATGACATGACGGACGGGATAGACTCAGAAGTGTCTCTGTTCGCAGATGATGTGAAATTAATGAGGAGAATCACATCGGAAGAGGACCAAGCAGGACTTCAAACAGACCTTGACAAGCGTGACATCTGGTCTAGCAACTGGCTTCTCGAATTCAATCCCACCAAATGCCAAGTCATGAAGATCGGAGAAGAGCAAAGAAGACCGCTGACAGAGTACAGGCTAGGCGGACAAAGGCTACAAACCTCGGCAAAGGAGAAAGACCTTGGGGTGAGTATAACGCCAAGCACGTCTCTGGAGGCACACATCAACCAGATAACTGCGGCAGCATATGGGCGACTGGCAAACCTAAGATTAGCTTTCCGTTACCTTAACAAGGAATCGTTCAAGACACTGTACACCGTGTATGTCAGACCCATACTAAAATATGCAGCACCAGTCTGGAACCCACACCTGGTCAAGCACGTAAAGAAACTAGAGAAAGTGCAAAGGTTTGCGACAAGGTTAGTTCCACAACTCAGGGGACTGTCCTATGAAGAAAGGTTGAGGGAAATAGGACTAACAACACTGGAGGAAAGAAGGGTCAGAGGAGACATGATAACGACATACAAAATACTGCGGGGAATCGACAAGGTAGACAGTGACAGGATGTTCCAGAGAGGGAACACAGAAACAAGGGGACACAACTGGAAGCTGAAGACTCAGATGAGTCAAAGGGATGTTAGGAAGCAATTCTTCAGCCACAGAGTAGTCAGGAAGTGGAATAGTCTAGAGAAAGATATAGTGGAGGCAGTAACCATACATAGTTTTAAGACAAGGTATACTAAAGCTCATGGAGCAGGGATAGCAGAAACCCAGTAGCGGACAGCGAAGAGGCGGGGCCAGGAGCTGAGTCTCGACCCCTGCAACCACAATTAGGTGAGTACAATTAGGTGAGTACACACACACACATACACACATACACACATACACGCCCCGGTGGGGCAGAAACATTTCGAAGTGTTTCATTACACACACACACACACACATACATACGACAGGCCTAGTGTCTAATCGACATGTGCCTAGGACAAAATGGTAACTAACATACATACACACACACACATACACACACCATTTTGCCTAGGGCAAAATGGTAACTAACAGTGTTGCTGTGAAAGTGTTAAAGTGAATGAAAGTGAGGAATGTTGAACAGTGAATGAAAGTGAGGAATGTTGAACAGTGAATGAAAGTGAGGAATGTTGAACAGTGAATGAAAGTGAGGAATGTTGAACAGTGAATGAAAGTGAGGAATGTTGAACAGTGAATGAAAGTGAGGAATGTTGAACAGTGAATGAAAGTGAGGAATGTTGAACAGTGAATGAAAGTGAGGAATGTTGAACAGTGAATGAAAGTGAGGAATGTTGAACAGTGAATGAAAGTGAGGAATGTTGAACAGTGAATGACGGAACTGGGAAATATTTTCATTGTCTACTGAAAGTGGAACAACTACT
>WNWK01059672.1:0-10132 GCA_009830355.1 Cherax destructor | reverse complement strand
AAAGCATGTAGGAAGAATGCCAAAAGCTGAAAACAGGAATAGGAAAGGGATGGGGGGGGGATGAAGGGGAAAGGAGGGATGGGGGGGAAGGCGGGGAAAAGGGGAAGTTTGGGGTTTTTAAACGTTCGGTCGGGGAAAGAAGACCAAAGGGGTTCAATTCCTCAGACCAATAGCCTCTTTGCAGCGGCAAGGAGCCCTCCTTGAAGAAGAGGTGACAATAACAGAGTTGCATGCCTCCTTCATGAGTCATACTTTGATTCACCAACAGATACTGATAAAGACAAAGAAAAAGTCAGGCAAGTATAGTTAGGAAATATCAAAATATAAAAAATACATACAGTCCATGGATAGCTCAACAGATATCTATAAAACACCTTTAGATGTTGACTTGGAAAAATTAGAAGAAAAAGTCCGGTAAATTTTTCTACAGCTTACCAAAGCCATGTACACTGAATAACAGAGACCAGTAAAGTTTAAAAAGAAACTCATGCAATTGTTCTCTGCCATGTTATAACGCTTTCAACAATTTTCCCTCTACTGCTCTCATTTGATTTCTTCATTCATCTACAAACAACACTTATGTTAAGGTGATGTGAAAAAGACCTGGAAAACCCTATCTGAAATTGTAGGAAATAAAAAGATATCCAAGAACAAAACCATCAAATTAACAAAATCAGATGAACCCCTACCCCACCAACTGAGACAGCAAACAGACTTAATGTTTTCTTCCCCCACCATAGGAAAGAATCTAGCGAGTAAAACCCCAAACCCAAAAACACCCGTCCATCATCAACCCCCTCCCCAAATCACTATTCCAAACCCAACCATTCCAATAAAGTCTCGCCCCATCATCAACCCCCTTAAAAAAAAGGGCAGGAAACATAAACAGCTTACCACCCTTTATGTAAAAAAAGTTTTTTGGGGTACTGTCACCTATTATAGCAACACTTTCCCAAAAAATCCATTGAAACCTCAGCCTTCCCATCAATTCTAAAAAAAGCGAGGGGCACTCCGATCCACAAAAGGGTCAAGTAGCTTGAATAATTATAGGCCAATATCTAACTTACCTCTGCTTTCTAAAATCTTTGAAAATTAATTCATAGGCAGATCTATTCCTACCTCTCCCCCCAACGTACTCAACCCCCGTCAGTTTGGATTCAGGTTTTAAAAAGAGCACAAATGATGCTATTATAAAATGCTAAACTAATATCACTGCACTTGGAAAAAAGAGTCCCACTGGGAATCTTCATTGATTTACGCAAAGCTTTTTAAAACAGTCGAAAATGTTTTCTGCTCACAAAATTAGCACACTCGGTATAAGAGGTCACTCCCTACCTAAAGTCATACCTTAGTAACAAAACCAAACGTGTAAAAAAGGAACTAACTCTTCCACACAACAAATTACAGTCGGTGCCCCCCAAGGAAGTGTCCTAGGACCATTTTTTAAACAACATCAATGACTTACCGAAAGCATCACAACTACTAAACCCATTGTTTCAGATGACACAACATATGTCTTCCCCACCCCCAAAACCCCGTCATACTGGCCCTTTTAACTGAATTACAGAAAATATCAACCTGGATGACGACTAATAAGTTACTCTCAATACTGACAAGACCTACTTCATTCAGTTTGGATACAGAGCCACAAATGTTCCACTTAACATAATACTTAATGGATCACCCATCACAAGACTCACAGAGGAAAAATTCCTAGGAATCCACCCTGACAGTAGCCTTAAATTCAAAACACACATACAACAAATTTCCAAGAAAATATCAAAGACATACTATCAAACTATCAAAGATACGCTACTATGTGCCTCAATCAACTCTACTTGCACTGTATCATTCACTCATCTACCCTTATCTCACCTATGGAATTTGTGCATGGGGATTGTTATAATTGTTGTTTACCTGGAGTTTACCTGGAGAGAATTCCAGGGGTCAACGCACCCGCGGCCCGGTCTGTGATCAGGCCTCATGTTGGACCAGAGCCTGATCAACCAGGCTGTTACTGCTGACCGCACGCAGTCCAACGTACGAACCACAGCCTGGCTGGTTAGGTACCGACTTTAGGTGCCTGTCCAGTGCCTGCTTGAAGACAGCCAGGGTTTGTTGGTAATCCTTATGTATGCTGGGAGGCAGTTGAACAATCTTGGGCCCCTGACACTTATTGTGTTGTCCTCAACGTGCTAGTGGCACCCCTGTTCTTCATTGGGCGGATGTTACATCGCCTGCCGAGTCTTTTGCTTGTAGGGAGTGATTTTCGTGTAAGTTTGTACTAATCCTCGAGAATTTTCCACGTGTATATAATAATGTATCTCTCCGCCTGCATTCTAGAGAGTACAGGTTTGGGAACTTCAAGTGTTCCCAGTAATTGAGGTGGTTTATCGCATTTGTGCGTGCCGTGAAGGTTCTCTGCACATTTTCAAGGTCAGCAATTTACCTGCCTTGAAAGGTGCAGTTAGTGTCAGCAATATTCCAGCCTAGATAGAATAAGCGATTTGTAAAGTGTCAACATGGGCTTTGCATCCCTGGTTTTGAAGGTTCTCATTATCCATCCTGTCATTTTTCGCAGATGCGATTGCTACAGTGTTATGGTCCTTGAAGGTGAGATCCTCTGACATGATCACTCCCAGGTCTTTGACATTAGTTTTTCGCTCTATTGTGTGGTTGGAATTAGTTTTGTACTCCGATGAGATTTTAATTTCCTCACGTTTTCCGTATCTGAGTAATTGAAATTTCTCATCATTGAACTTCATATTGTTTTCTGCAGCCCATTTAAATATTTGGTGTATGTCTGCTTGGAGTCTTGCAGTGTCTTCAACGGTGCACACTGTCATACAGATTCGGGTGTCATCTGCAAAGGAAGACACGGCACTGTGGCTTATATCCCTGTCTATGTCCGATATGAGGATGAGGAACAGGATGGGAGCGAGTACTGTCCCTTGTGGAACAGAGCTTTTCACATTAGCTGCCTCAGACTTTACTCTGTTGACTACTACTCTTTGTGTTCTACTTGTTAGGAAATTATACATCCATCTACCAACTTTTCCTGTTATTCCTTTATCACGCATTTTGTGTGCTATCACACCATGGTCACACTTGTCAAATGCTTTTGCAAAGTCTGTGTATATAACATCTGCATTCTGTTTGTCCTCTAGAGCATCCAGGACCTTGTCATAGTGGTCCAGTAGTTGGGACAGACAGGAGCGACCTGCTCTAAACCCATGCTGCCCTGGGTTGTGTAATTGATGGTTATCTAGATGAGTGGCGATCTTGCTTCTTAGAACCCTTTCAAAGATTTTTATGATATGGGACGTTAGCGCTATTGGTCTGTAGTTCTTTGTCATTGCTTTACTGCGCCTTTGTGGAGGGGGCTATGTCTCTTGTTTCTAGTAACTGCGGGACGACCCCAGTGTCCATGCTCCTCTCCATAGGATGAAAAAGCACGTGATAGGGGCTTCTTGCAGTTCTTGATGAACACTGAGTTCCATGAGTCGGGGCCTGGAGCGGAGTGCATGGGCATGTCATTTATCGCCTTTTCAAAGTCATGTGGCGACAGGGTAATGCCAGATAGCTTGCTCTACCAGGTTCTGTGGCACCCCATAAAAATTCATTTATGTCTTCAACTTTTAGTCTGGTTAGCGGCTCACTAAAACTGAGTCATACTGGGACTTTAGTAACTCACTCATTTCCTGCTGTCATCTGTGTAAGACCCATCTCGTTTTAGTAGGCCCAATACTGGATGTTGTTCTCGATTTTGTTTTGGCATAAGAAAAAAAATACTTTGGGTTTCTTTCAATTTCATTGATGGCTTTAGTTCTTCCCTGGCTGATTCCTGTAAGATTCTTTAGTTTTAATTCGATGTTTGTTATTTCTCTGACCAGTGTCTCCCTACGTATTTCAGATATATTGGCCTCTTGTAGCCGCTCTGTTATTCTTTGCCTTCCTGTATAGGAGCGCCTTCTTTTCTAGTTTACATCTTCTCCTCCTTTCTTTAGGGAATTTGCGTTTTCCTGTCTCATTTCTATCTTCAGCACTGGTGCTAACATCCCTTGTTTCCATCTCCAACACTAGCACCTCAGGAGCACTGTCCACCAGGACAACACTCAGCACCCCTCAGGAGCACTGTCTTCTAGGACAACACTAGCACCTCAGGAGCACTGTCCTCCAGGACAACACTAGCACCCTCAGAAGAACTATCCTCCAGGACAACACTAGCACCCCTCAGGAGCGCTGTCGTTCAAGCAGCCCCGTCCAAAGCACCCATCTTATTTTCCAGCTGTCATACCATGTTGACATGTCTTTCTAAGTGACTTTATTGGTGTTCTTGTCTTTAATATAGATGCAATTCGCCATACAGGTGTATCCTCGTTTGGACAGACCCAAACATCTCTCTGAGTTTACGTAAAGTGTGGTCACTTGCTGAAAATCCCTGCATATACCATGGGACCATTGACCACAGAGATTGCAAGCAATCCAGGCCTGTTTTCGTCCCTTACCCTTTTACAGACTACACAGATCTTCAGGTGGTCATCTTACAACACTTGAGAACTCTCTAGCTAGTCTATATCTTCTGAAGTATTTAGTTGTTTTTAACAGTTTCCAAACTAATCCGCTTGAATCGGTCTTTTGTTCACTTATTTCTGACGAATCCGGTTTATGCTCACTGTATATTTTAACTAATAACCACCTTAAGGTAGATCTGTCTATTTGTATTGATGATTTGTTGTAGTTCTGTTTGGGTGTTTAATAAGGGCTGTAAACCCGTCATCCATGAATCCGGCGAGGAGACCTTGTTTTCAACGAATCCGTTTGAATCCGGCCGTCTGCTCACTTGTTCTTGACGAATCCAGAATCCGGATTAGTGGATCACTTATTTGGGCGATCCAGTCGGTGATTTTGGACTAGCACATGAAAAGGACTACTGAAGAATAATTACAGTAATATGTGTCAGTTTGATACAAAAGATAACTTGCGTGTTGGAGCAGCCGTGCTTCTGAAGATGAAGATTACGGATATTGCGCCCCAGAATTGGGCCTCAATGTTATAATATGTATACCATTTTCTATAATTTTATATTGCTGATATTCTCGATAATAGCTAAAACGTAATATTGGCTTTATACAATTATTAGACTATTATTTGACTTATTTAACTTAGCTATATTTATAGGTAGGATGTAATATATGTATAGTGTTGGAGTGTGTCATAACTGCCTTGGAGTTGGCAAACTACGTTATGCTGCCGCGCCTGTTGCTGGGAGGAGCAGTCCCTGAACACACCTGAGCTGGGTGGCTGTTCCTCTTCCCTCTCTCTCTGGCCTGTTGACCCTCGTCGAGTCAACACCTCACTCCTATTTCTACTTGTTTTCTCGACATTAGACTCTGTTGGGAGAGTATGCATTCGTTGTGATCGAATCATACTTTCAGAACTCTGTGTAACTCTGTTCACAGAGAATAGACTAGACAGTGATTTTCGACGTTCTGGGTTGTGTGTCACATTGACACTGATAAAACTCAGGTCTCAAGCTTAGCTCTGGACCTATCTGAGCAGATCTGTGCACCGCCACAGAACTGCAGGAGGCCAGGTGAGGAATATGAGGCACAACAGAGCGATGGTGGACACTCTGGCGGAGGTGGAAGAAAGCGCACATGAGCAGAGCAAGCTACTGGTCATAGCATTTAACCACAGGAGACTGACTGGGAGAACCAAGAACCACTGGGGTCCAGAAACTTGGAGAGCCAAGATGATGGATGCGGTACTGGAAAACCTGATGCACCAACATGTCAGGGACACGACCAGAGTGAGAGGAGAAGATGAACCAGCAAGACTGGACTGTATTCACCCTGAACAGCTCAGATATTGAAGACATAACACACGAGAGCCTCCTGGGAGCCAGTGACCATATGGTGCCGAGCTTTGAGTACATTGTAGAGCTACAGGTGGAGAGGGAAAACGGTACTGAAAGAGACAAACCAGATTTTAAAAAAGGAAACTACACAGGCATGAGGAATTTCCTGCAGGAGGTTCAGTGGGAAAGGGAAATGGATGGACAGACAATAAATGAAATGATGGAATACGAGGGTCAAAGTGCAAGGAGGCAGAGGAACGGTTTATACCCAGAGGAAAAGATTAAACGAAGGCCAGAAAGAGCCCTGGTTTACCCAAAGGTGCAGGGAGGCAAAGACTCAGAGTGTCAGAGAATGGAAAGGTACAGAAGGCAAAGAACCCAAGTAAACAGAGTAGTAGAAGAGCTAGAAACGAGTATGCAAGGGACGGAGGCCCAGAAAAGTAAAAAACATAGCATCAGTTAAGTCCGACCAAGCTCATGCCCGTTACATCAGAAGGAAAACAACAGTTAAAAACCAGGGATAAGGTGAGGAGAGAAGTAAAAACCCAAGCAATGATTGGGGGGTATGGGGAGCTCAACCTTAGGTTTAAAATAAAGTGGAGGAAAAGGCCTGGGAACAGGGTGGGGTCCTCAAAACGGGATGTATAAGTGCTAGAGGGCATACAAAAAATTTTAGGAGGAGGTGAAGAGTTACCGGACCTTGATACCAAAGGCGATGGGTCCGGAAAATTCCCCCCGTGGGGCTTTGGGGGGGAAAAAGGACTGGGTGCCATTTTTTTTTTAAAATCCCTTGAAAATGGGCAGATACCTGAAGTAGGGGAAAAAGGCCAATGAGTCCCCATTTTTAAAAAAAGGGGACAGAAAAAAAAACTTAAAGGGGTCACTTACATATAGTGCAAAGCCTGGAAAATCATCGGAAAAAAGAAGGGGAGCACCCGAGCTGAACAGGATAATAAACCAGAACACGGTTCCCCGGGGAAAGGGAAATCCGGAAAAACCCCCCAGATTTAAAAATAAAGTAACAGAGGTAAGGCAAGAAAAAGGGGGGGTTGATTGCTTTTCCTGGACGGGGAAGGCCCCCACAAGCCCTACATAAATTAGAAAGGTTGGAAGAAAAGGGGCTGGGAAGGGCACGAATGGATCAGGAATACCCAGGGAGGAAACAACGGTCATGGTGCGTGATGAGGATCAAAAGTGGGCGCCTGTGACGAGCGGCGACCGCAGGGGCCCCCCTAGGACCAGGTTATTCTTGGTATATGTAAACGACATGATGGAGGGGATAGACTCAGAAGTTCTTTTGCATATGTTTGAATTAATGGGGGAGAATCACATCGGAAGAGGAAAGCAGGACTTCAAACAGACCGGAACAAACTTGACATCTGGTTAGCAACTGGTTTTCGAATTAATCCCACCAAATGCAAAGTCATGAAGATCGGAGAAGGACAAAGAAGACCGCTGAAAGAAGGCTAGGGGACAAGGGCTACAAACCCCGGCAAAGGAGAAAGACCTTAAGGGAGTATAACGCCAATCGTCTCCGGGGGGCCACTCAACCAGATAACTGCGGCAGCATTGGGCGATTGGCAAACCTAAGATTAGCGTTCCGTTACCTAAACAAGGAATCGTTCAAGACACTGTACACCTGAGTCAGGCCCATACATACTAGAATATGCAGCACCAGTCTGGAACCCACACCTGGTCAAGCACGTAAAGAAACTAGAGAAAGTGCAAAGGTTTGCGACAAGGCTAGTTCCACAATCAGGGTCTGTCCTATGAAGAAAGGTTGAGGAAATAGGACTAACAACACTGGAGGAAAGAAGGGTCAGAGGAGACATGATAACGACATACAAAATATGCGGGGAATGAAAAGGTAGAAAAGGGACAGGATGTTCCAGGAGGGAAACAAAACAAGGGGACAAATCTAAGGAAGACTCAGATGAGTCAAAGGGATGTTAGGAAGCATTTCTTCAGCCACAGAGTAGTCAGGAATGGAATAGTCTAAGAAAGATATAGTGGGGCAGGAACCATACATAGTTTTAAGACGAGGTATGATGCTCAGGAGCAGGAGAGCAGAGACCCAGTAGCGGACAGCGAAGAGGCGGGGCCAGGCTGAGTCTCGACCCCTGCAACCACAATTGGTGAGTACAATTAGGTAGTCAGTTTGGGATTGTTTATGCTGAACCAGTTTCAGTAGAAAGGGAGTTTTGTGACTTGTTTTGGAGGATCTACTGATGGTCCCCAGTTAGGGTCGATTTTCTATCTCCTTGTTCCTGACGCTGTGTTGCTGTTGCCTGTTATATTGCTGTTCTGCGGATTGGTCATTTTACTGGACAATCAAGCTGTTCTGGTTGTCTGTTTTAGAGCAGCTAGATTAGAGAAGTTCAGTCGTACACTGGTTGAGTGAGTCTTAGAGTTACGGGAGCACTCTCATACACACATTTATTCTTATTTGTATCTATTATTGTAATTACTGACATTGTACCGATGGTACTTGAGTCATTTATATAAATATGTGCCCTCAGCACAGACTTATTGTATATGAGAGCAGGGTAGGAGCTACCCTCCTAATTAACCTCTAATTGATATCTTAATTAATATCTTTATATTTGATTTACTTTGCTACCTTAGATTTTCTCACGTTGATAATAAACCTTTAAATATCTGTTTGGTTAGTACCTATCAGTTGCAATCCTCTTAAGCTATATAATATGTCGGATAACAACCAGGATACTGACTTTGTTGCAAAAGCCCAGTAACAGGCTGGATGCTAGGAGGGCTATCCTTTCTAGTGTTCGCTGGAGATGTCTATTTAATAGATATCGTGTCATTTTGTAACACTGGAGGAATATTTGATTTTCGTTGTGTATATTGCGACCGCTGCTAACTACAGGTTTAGTGTATTACCACAAACTGTATACGTCACTCCATCGCAATAAGTACCGATTTGTTACTGGTTAATAGCTACGGCAACACTGTAAGATTTCTGAATGATGACACTAGGTGGATGGTATCACTAAATTTTAGGTCAGGTACACTGGCAGGTTTAAAAATTATTAATAAGAGCTGACCGGCATGGTAGGGTTCAGAATTACTGCTTAAATATCAGAAGAGCAGGCCACTCTTTTAGACTAGAAGAAGCTGAGTTAAATCTGATTTTCTCAATATAATAGGTTATAAATACACACATTTAAATAAGTAGTTGATAAAGTTGCATGTCTCATTGTAAGTAAATAAGATGTTTGTGAGGAACATAATTATTGTGGTAGCTAGGGAATTGTGCTTGTTGACATTCATTTGTTTGTTGTGCTTGTTGAAACTATTTTATCTGTTTCAGTGGGAGGAGCCTGGTTAAGCCCCTCCCTCTCTCTCTCTCTCCTGAATGTCTTCAAGCTGGTAGGATGCACTGGTTTTTTCTTATCTTTCTGGGCAAAATGCATGTGCCAGAGGTAAGTAATGTATATTTGGATTGATGTTTCCATCATGACCTGTGGTTTGCAATGTGTTAAGACACTGAGAATAAAAGAAATGTTGAGAAAAAGAGGTTAAATATTGCATGTGAGCCATGACTTGGAGATGCTAGTAACATGTGACTGCTATGGGTCATGTTATGAATAAGATCTGACTATTGTATATATATATAAATAGTGTATCTCTAAATATATGATATTTTTGGTAATTGTGGTTTAAATAACCCATGGAGAGGACTGGTGAAGATTTTCAGATGCAGCAGCTAATCA
Organism: Cherax destructor; assembly: GCA_009830355.1. NCBI lineage: Eukaryota > Metazoa > Arthropoda > Malacostraca > Decapoda > Parastacidae > Cherax > Cherax destructor. The sequence goes on along the minus strand of WNWK01059672.1, from coordinate 538 downwards.
TGAATGTACGTATTCCCCTAAACTATAAGACCTTTAAGTAAATACCCTATGCTAGAACACGTAGTGAAAACCTTGATGATAAAGTAAGGGAAAATAACATAACATGGGGGCCTTGACCTGGAGAGTTATTTGACTGTTAAAATAACTCAAAACATTCTTTGAAATATATGTACTGGTATGTAACAACAGTTACATGTTTCTGGTAGGATAAAATTGATCCTGGTGGTGTCAGTGGAAGGTTGTTTTCATATATTAGTTTACAGGTTGTTTTTCTCCAGAGTGGAGATGAAGGCTGAGTAACACATTTTGTTTGTGGTTATGGTAAAGTGCCATGTGAATATTTTACTTGTGTTATTTTCTGTACCTGTGGGAAAAACTTGTCCATTGATATGGTAAGAGTGAAGCAGGAGTTTAAGGATAAAATATATGTCAGAAGCTGAATCTTTAGACTTTTCTGGCTTCAGTGAGGAGGTAAATAATTCACCAGAGAGATGATAAGACTTAAGCTAGCTGTGCTGGAGGCTGAAACAAAATTAAT
>WNWK01059671.1:0-10132 GCA_009830355.1 Cherax destructor | reverse complement strand
AAAAAAAGTTGACTGACAATATTAAGAACCTTGGAGTGTTTATTAATGGATTTGGAGTGGTTATTGCCTTATTCATTATGGCCCATAAAAAATGCCCGAGATTTTATATTTCCAAAATCCAGTACACATCAGAGGCCGTCAGTGAGAATCATCGGGTGGTATGAACTAAATATTCATTGTTAGATAAATAATGGCACCTCCACCCTGTGAAATGTAATTTTTTCCATACTCCCTCGCCCTGCCGGGAACGTTTATAAGGATTCTCAAACAGAGTTTGACGAAGAGTTGGGTTAGGGGCACCATGTTTACACTCCACTAAGCAGGACTGGGGGGGTTTAAAATATAACAGGTCCGGTGGATTTTTTGCTCATCCTCTCACAGACAAATGAGTTAATTTTGGGTTGCATCTATCTATAACAATCTAATTCAAAAGTAAAATTTAATGAAGAATAATACCAGAGGTAACTGGTTTGTTTTATGGCCCGGAAGAAACATTCTTTTCCTTCAACATTTTTTCTTTTTAATGCACTAACAAAAAGGAAATCCACTTTTCCTGGGAGGATATCTCGCAACATCTAAGTAGCTCTGTCAGATACCATGGAATTTTTTTCTTTAACTCCAACGAGAGTTATACAACTGAAACTATTTTATTTGGATCAATAAGTTTAACATTTCCATTCAAAAAACCCGATCAAAAAATCTTTCGCCCAGATTTTTACTAGGTTGTAGGAGACATTTAAGAGGATGGTCTTGAATCACCTCATGCATATGTTGACTCAAACAATTTTGTTCACTGGTTGCATGGCTTCGTGCAGGGAAAGGAGCATAATTACTTTTCTCACCCTGCACCGGGAACCCCTCCCTTTCCCGGACCTCAGAGCAATATTTTTACATAACTAACCAATAAGTAATCATCAGTCAGCGGAAAAACCCGAAGCCCTTTTTAATGGTCAGATAATTTTGGCTCCAGCAGAGAATCGGGACCCAAAAGTTATCTGATCATTAAAACGTCTTGTGTGTTTTTCCCAAGCCATAAGGTAACAAAAAAGTTTGTTTGGAAACCCAACAAGGAGGTGTAATTTCCCAACTTTTTTATTTAATTAAATACATTAAATCATCCCAGGCTACCCAAACATTACATAATTTTTTTTGTGGAGCACCCCGGTGCGGTTTTTTATTCTACATGATCACTTTTTCCCAAATCTCTATGACATCAATAACTAATTTTAATTCACTGATTTTTCAGGAGGGCCATTCGATACCGGGTGACTGCGGGTTCGTGACGTGGAGGAGCTACATGTCGTACCCCTGCGGCTCCAGATCCTCAAAGCTTCGACGTGGTTAACCCATAATAGTCTGTCGTCTGAAAGGTGTTTAATGCTGAACAGTGAGATCTCATACTTATGATCTCTCTATCTCTCATTATATTTTTGTAAACTTATCATACACAGTGTAAAAATTGTACTTAAGTATAGTGGTGGGAATATATGGTCAACCCCGAAGTAAACAATCGTGTATATATTTTCTTCATTCTCGTTCCTCCATTAAATGCGCTTATGTTGCTATCTTGCGCAGCCAGGTACGTGGCTTGGCAGCCAGGTACACGAGCTTGGCAGCCAGGGCAGTGACTTGGGCAGCCAGGTACATTGACTTGGCACCCGGGGACAGTGTTCTTTGCGCAGCCAGGACACCCCGAGGCAGCCGGCGCGAATTTGGACCCGGGGTCACTGACTTGGCAGCCAGGGACCGCTGATCTTGGCAGCCCGGGGTACATTTGATCTTCCCCCAGGCAGCTGATTTGGCGGGCCAGGGAAGCTGCGGGCCAGGACAGGACTTGGCAGCCGGCTGACTTGGCACCGGGTACAGTTGACTTGCGCAGCCAGGTCCAGTTTTTTTTGCCCAAAAGGGCATTTTATTTGCCCCAGCCGGGGACAGCTGATTGGAGCCAGGTACGTTGTTTGCCCCCCCCGGACGGGTGCCCTTGCGCAGCCAGTTTGTTTTCCCAAGCCAGGACAGCTTTGGCAGCCGGGCCCCATTTGATTGGCAATAATTGATTTAGCCCGGAAACATTGGCCCTTGCGGCGCCAAAAAAGTTGACTTGCCAGCCAGGTAAAGCGAGGGGCAGCCAGGCAGTGATTTTGGCCAGGCATTGACCCGGCAGCCAGGACATTTTATTTTGGCCCGGTGTTGATTTGCGACCAGGTACATTTTAACCCTTGGGCCGGGAACTTTTTTACCCCCTTGGGACCCGGGACAGGGGGATTTTGCGGGCCCCGGCAGGTGAGCTTGCCAGCCAGGTACAGTTGTGTTTGCGTTACATTGCAGTACAGCTGAGAGGCCTGCGTTGTTGTGCGCTGGGCTGACCAGGCAGCCAGGTACTGCTGATCCCAAGAGCTGGGTGGTTGAGGCTGATCTTGAGCTGATCTGCGGCGCGAAGGGCATTGTTGACTTGCGCACAGGTAATAGCTGAGTTTGGCGCAGCCAGGCACAGTTGATCTGCGCGCCAGGCAGCTGACACTGAGCCAGGTACAGCTGGAGCTTGCTTGTTGCAGTACAGCTGACACGCGCAGCCAGGTGGGCCAGCTGATCCCAGAGCCAGGTACAGCCGGATCTGCGCAGCCAGGCAGCCAGCTGAGTCAAGCCAGGCACAGCTGATCTAGTAAGTTGCGCGGTTACTTGCGCAGCCAGGCGGCTGTGATGAGCACAGGTACAGTTGATCTGCGCATCCAGGTTGCCGATCTGCGCGTCAGGCAGCTGATCTGGCGCGCCAGGTACAGTTGACAGCAGCCACGGCACAGCTTGCGCAGCCAGGTACAGCCGATATCTGCGCGTCAGGTACAGTTGATCTTAAGCAGCCAGGTACAGCAGCGTTTCGCGGTACAGCTGATGGTGGCAGCCAGGCCAGCTGATCTTGCGCAGTCAGGTAGCCAGCTGATCTTGCGCAAGTACAGCTGACGGCTGGGCCAGGTACAGCTGAGCTGCTGAGCTAGCCAGCTGATCTTGCGCAGCCAGGCCAGTTGATCTGCGCAGCCAGGCAATAGTTGATTTGCAGCAGCCAGGTACAGTTGATCCAGTGAGCCAGGCACAGTTGGATCTGCGCATCCAGGCTAGGCAGCCAGGCAGCTGATCTTGCGCAGCCAGGCAGCTGGGATTTGCGCACAGGTACAGCTTGCACAGCCAGGCGGCTGGCTTGCAGCAGCCAGGCACAGTTGATACAGTAGCAAGGTACAGCTGAGCTATACAGCGCCAGGCACAGTTGCTTTCAGCATTGTAGGCTGTTGATCTATGCACAGGTACAGCTGAGTTGGCGAGCTTGCTGATCTCATGTGTTGTCAGGTATTGGGGTTGGCGCAGCCAGGGTACAGCCGAGCCTTGCGCAGCCAGGCTGTTGATTTGCGCTGCCAGGTACAGCTGCACTAAAAGATCTGGCGGTACAGCTGATCTGCAGCTGATCTTGCGCAGCCAGGTACAGCTGATAGCCAGCCAGGCACAGCTGGAGCGCAGCCAGGCATTGTGCCGATCTGCGCAGCCAGGCGGCTGCTGACCCAGCAAGAGCCAGGCAATAGCTGCCCAGGCGCAGCCAGGCTGCCAGCTGAGCGCAGCCAGGTCTTGCGTTGTTGAGGCACAGCTGATCTTGCACAGCCAGGCACAGCCATCCCAGCAGCCAGGTACAGTTGATTCGCAGCCAGGCTGCTGATCTTGCGCAGCTGAGCTAAGAGCCAGGCAATAGTTGGCGCAGCCAGGCTGTTGCAGCCATATTTTGCGCAGCCAGGTACTGCTGATCTATGAAAATATATTCCAGTGGGGCAGTTGGTGTTATTGGTCTTGTGGAGCCAGGTATTGATCTTAAAGAGCCAGGTACAGCTCGATTTTGCGCAGCCAGGCAGTTGAACTTGATCCAGGCTGCTGACCCCAGCCAGGCAGCTGACCTGCGCAGCCAGGTGCTGCTGACGCAGCAGCTGTGGCACAGTACAGGCAGCCAGGCACAGCTAGTTTTTTGCGCAGCCAGGTACAGCTGAGCTATGCGAGCTGATCTGGCGTGAGCCAGGCACAGCTGATCTTGCAGCCAGGTACTGAGCTGATCTTGCGCAGCCATGGCAAGCTGATCTTGCGCACAGGTGTTGATCTAGCGGCAGCCAGGCACATTGGAGGCTTGGCGCAGCCAGGCTGTTGATTCCAGTGCAGCCATGAGTTGTTATTGCGCAGCCAGGCGCTGACCTGCGCAGCCAGGTACAGCTGACGCGCAGCCAGGCACAGCTTGCGCAGGCTGCGCGCTTGCTGAGCTGCACAGCGGTGCGCCGGATCTGAGCAGGCACAGCCAGCCAGCAGCTTGCAGTACAGTTGATCTTGCGCAGCCACAGTTGATGCAGGCATCCAGGCAGCTGGGACGGTACAGCTGATCCGTGGCGGTTGCGTGCCAGCGTGGCCAGCTGACCTGCAGCCAGGCTGGTTGAGTAGTAGCCAGGTACAGTTGATTTTTGCAGCCAGGCGTTGCTCCCAGGCAAGTCAGCTGTACCTGGCTGCGCAAGATCAACTGTACCTGGCTGCGCAAGATCAGCTGTACCTGGCTGCGCAAGATCATACTGTGCAAGTCACTGTACGCTGCGCAAGATCAACTGTACCTGGCTGCGCAAGATCAACTGTACCTGGCTGCGCAAGATCAGCTGTACCTGGCTGCGCAAGATCAGCTGTACCTGGCTGCGCAAGCTCAGCTGTACCTGGCTGCGCAAGATCAGTGTCCTGGCTGCAGTCAGCTGCCGGGCGCAAGCATTTTCAGCTGTACCTGGCTGCGCAAGATCAACTGTACCTGGCTGCGCAAGATCAACTGTACCTGGCTGCGCAAGTTCAAGCTGTACCTGGCTGCGCAAGATCAACTGTACCTGGCTGCGCAAGATCATCTGTACCTGGCTGCGCAAGATCAGCTGTACCTGGCTGCGCAAGCTCAGCTGTACCTGGATGCGCAAGATCAACTGTACCTGGCTGCGCAAGATCAAGCTGTACCTGGCTGCGCAAGTTCAACTGTACCTGGCTGCGCAAGATCAACTGTACCTGGCTGTGCAAGTCAGCTGTACCTGGCTGCCAGATCAGCTGTACTGGCTGCGAGTCACTGTACCTGGCTGCGCAAGATCAACTGTACCTGGCGCGCAACTCAGCTGTACCTGGCTGCGCAAGCTCAGCTGTACCTGGCTGCGCAAGATCAACTGACCTGCTGCGCAAGCCAGCTGTACCTGGCTGCGCAAGATCAGCTGTACCTGGCTGCGCAAGATCAGCTGTACTGGCTGCGCAAGATCAGCTGTACCTGGCTGCAGATCAGCTGTACTGGCTGCGCAAGATCAGCTGTACCTGGCGCGCAAGTCGCTGTCCTGCTGCAAACAGCTGTACCGGCTGCGCAAGTCAGCTGTACCTGGCTGCGCAAGATCAACTGTACCTGGTGCGCAAGATCAGCTGACCTGGCTGCGCAAGATCAGCTACCTGGATGCGCAAGTCAACTGTACCTGGCTGCGAAGATCAACTGTACCTGGCTGCGCAAGATCAACTGTACCTGGCTGCCAAGATCAACTGTACTGGCTGCCAGATCAGCTGTACTGGCTGCGCAAGATCAGCTGTACCTGGCTGCGCAAGATCAGCTGTACCTGCTCAAGCTCACTGTACCTGGCTGCCAGATCAGTGTACCTGGCTGCGCAAGTCACTGTACCTGGCTGCGCAAGATCAACTGTACCTGGCTGCGCAAGATCAACTGTACCTGGCTGCGCAGTCAACTGTACCTGGCTGGCAAGATCAACGTCCTGCTGCGCAAGATCAGCTGACCTGATGCGCAAGATCAACTGTACCTGGCTGCGCAAGATCAACTGACCTGGCTGCGCAAGATCAACTGTACCTGGCTGCGCAAGATCAACTGCCTCTGGCTGCGCAAGATCAGCTGTACCTGGCTGCGCAAGATCAGCTGTACCTGGCTGCGCAAGTCAGCTGTACCTGGCTGCGCAAGATCAGCTGTACCTGGCTCGCAAGTCAGCTGACCTGGCTGCGCAAGTCAGCTGTCCTGCTGCGCAAGTCAACTGTACCTGGCTGCGCAAGTCAACTGTACCTGGCTGCGCAAGATCAGCTGTACCTGGCTGCGCAAGATCAGCTGTACTGGCTGCCAAGATCAGCTGTACCTGGCTGCGCAAGCTCAGCTGTACCTGGCTGCAAGATCAGCTGTACCTGGCTGCGCAAGTCAGCTGTACCTGGCTGCGCAAGATCAGCTGTACTGGCTGCGCAAGCTCAGCTGTACCTGGCTGCGCAAGATCAACTGTACCTGGCTGCGCAAGATCAGCTGTACCTGGCTGCGCAAGATCAGCTGTACCTGATGCGCAAGTCAACTGTACCTGGCTGCGCAAGCTCAGCTGTACCTGGCTGCGCAAGATCAACTGTACCTGGCTGCGCAAGATCAACTGTACCTGGCTGCGCAAGATCAGCTGTACCTGGCTGCGCAAGATCAGCTGTACCTGGCTGCGCAAGATCAGCTGTACCTGGCTGCGCAAGCTCAACTGTACCTGGCTGCGCCAGATCAGCTGTACCTGGCTGCGCAAGCTCAGCTGTACCTGGCTGCGCAAGATCAACTGTACCTGGCTGCGCAAGATCAACTGTACCTGGCTGCGCAAGTTCAACTGTACCTGGCTGTGCAAGATCAACTGTACCTGGCTGCGCAAGATCAGCTGTACCTGGCTGCGCAAGCTCAGCTGTACCTGGCTGCGCAAGATCAGCTGTACCTGGCTGCGCAAGCTCAGCTGTACCTGGCTGCGCAAGATCAACTGTACCTGGCTGCGCAAGCTCAGCTGTACCTGGCTGCGCAAGATCAGCTGTACCTGGATGCGCAAGTTCAACTGTACCTGGCTGCGCAAGATCAACTGTACCTGGCTGCGCAAGATCAACTGTACCTGGCTGCGCAAGATCAACTGTACCTGGCTGCGCAAGATCAGCTGTACCTGGCTGCGCAAGATCAGCTGTACCTGGCTGCGCAAGATCAGCTGTACCTGGCTGCGCAAGCTCAACTGTACCTGGCTGCGCAAGATCAGCTGTACCTGGCTGTGCAAGCTCAGCTGTACCTGGCTGCGCAAGATCAACTGTACCTGGCTGCGCAAGATCAACTGTACCTGGCTGCGCAAGTTCAACTGTACCTGGCTGTGCAAGATCAGCTGTACCTGGCTGCGCAAGCTCAGCTGTACCTGGCTGCGCAAGATCAGCTGTACCTGGCTGTGCAAGATCAGCTGTACCTGGATGCGCAAGATCAACTGTACCTGGCTGCGCAAGATCAACTGTACCTGGCTGCGCAAGATCAACTGTACCTGGCTGCGCAAGATCAACTGTACCTGGCTGCGCAAGATCAGCTGTACCTGGCTGCGCAAGATCAGCTGTACCTGGCTGCGCAAGCTCAGCTGTACCTGGCTGCGCAAGATCAACTGTACCTGGCTGCGCAAGATCAACTGTACCTGGCTGCGCAAGATCAGCTGTACCTGGCTGCGCAAGATCAGCTGTACATGGCTGCGCAAGATCAGCTGTACCTGGCTGCGCAAGATCAGCTGTACCTGGCTGCGCAAGATCAACTGTACCTGGATGCGCAAGATCAACTGTACCTGGATGCGCAAGATCAACTGTACCTGGCTGCGCAAGATCAACTGTACCTGGCTGCGCAAGATCAACTGTACCTGGCTGCGCAAGATCAGCTGTACCTGGCTGCGCAAGATCAGCTGTACCTGGCTGCGCAAGATCAGCTGTACCTGGCTGCGCAAGATCAGCTGTACCTGGCTGCGCAAGATCAGCTGTACCTGGCTGCGCAAGCTCAGCTGTACCTGGCTGCGCAAGATCAACTGTACCTGGCTGCGCAAGCTCAACTGTACCTGGCTGCGCAAGATCAGCTGTACCTGGCTGCGCAAGATCAGCTGTACATGGCTGCGCAAGATCAGCTGTACCTGACTGCGCAAGATCAGCTGTACCTGGCTGCGCAAGCTCAGCTGTACCTGGCTGCGCAAGATCAACTGTACCTGGCTGCGCAAGCTCAACTGTACCTGGCTGCGCAAGATCAGCTGTACCTGGCTGCGCAAGATCAGCTGTACCTGGCTGCGCAAGATCAGCTGTACCTGACTGCGCAAGATCAGCTGTACCTGGCTGCGCAAGCTCAGCTGTACCTGGCTGCGCAAGATCAGCTGTACCTGGCTGCACAAGATCAGCTGTACCTGGCTGCGCAAGATCAGCTGTACCTGGCTGCGCAAGTTCAGCTGTACCTGGCTGCGCAAGATCAGCTGTACCTGGCTGCGCAAGATCAACTGTACCTGGATGCGCAAGATCAGCTGTACCTGGCTGCGCAAGCTCAGCTGTACCTGGCTGCGCAAGCTCAGCTGTACCTGGCTGCGCAAGCTCAGCTGTACCTGGCTGCGCAAGATAGCAACATAAGCGCATTTAATGGAGGAATCAAGAGAATGAAGAAAAATATATACACGATTGTTTACTTCTGGGTTGACCATATATTCCCACCACTATACTTAAGTACAATTATTTACACTGTGTATGATAAGTTTACTAAATAATATAATGAGAGATAGAGAGATCATAAGTATGAGATCTCTCACTGTTACAGCATTAAACACTCTTACAGACGACAGACTATTATAGGGTTAACCACGTCGAAGCTCTTGAGGATCTGGAGCCGCAGGAGTCACGACATGTAGCTCCTCCCACGTCACGAACCCGCAGTCACCCGGTATACGAATGGTTCACTCACTCGAAAAATCAGTGAATTAAAGTTAGTTATTGATGTCATGCAGAGATGTGGTAAAGAGTGATGCATGTAGAATAAAACACCGCACTCGGTGTGCTCCACAAAAGAGAATTATGTAATGTTTGGGTAGCCGTGGCATAGCATTTAATAAAGTATTAATTAGAATAATAAAGATTGGATTAATTACACCTCCTTGTTGGGTTCCAAATTCAAACTTTTTCGTTACACTGCTATGCGCTTGGAACAACACACAAGACGTTTTAATGATCAGATAACTTTGGCTCCAGCAGATTCTCTGCTGGAGCCAAAGTTATCTGACCATTAAAAGGTCTTCTGTGTTGTTCCAAGCTGACTGATGATTACTTATTGGTTAGTTATGTAAAAATATTGCTCTGAGGTCACGGAAGGCAGTGTAGGAGCTGTCAGTGTGCAGGGTGAGAAATGTAATTATGCAAGCTCCTTCCATGCACGAAGCCATGCAACCAGTGAGACAAAATTGTTTGAGTCAACATATGCATGAGGTGATTCAAGACCATCCTCTTAAATGTCTCCTACAAGCAACTAGTAAAAAGTACTGGGCGAAATGCATTTTGTTGATCGGGTTTTAGAATGGAAATGTTAAACTTATTGATCCAAGATAGAACTAGCTCTTCAGTTGTATAACTCTCGTTGGAGTTAAAGTAAAGAATTCCATGGTATCTGACAGAGCTACTTCAGTATGTTGCAAGAGATATCCTCCCCAGGAAAAGTGGATTTCCTTTAGTTAGTGCGATTAAAGAAGAGAATGTTGAAGGAAAAGAATGTTGCGTCTTCCTTGCTGGCCATAAAACAAACCAGTTACTCTCTGGTATTATTCTTGGCATTAAATTTTATCTGTGTGTAATAGGTAGATTGTTATAGATAGATACAGCAACCCAAAATTAACTCATTTGCTCTGTGACGAGGATGAGCATATAAGATCCGACCGGACCTGTTATATTTAAACCCCTCCAGTCCCTGCTTAGTGGAGTGTAAACATGGTGCCCCTAACCCAACTCTTCGTCAAACTCTGTTTGACGAAGTCCTGTCATAAACGTTCCTGGCAGGAGCGAGAGCAGTATGGAAAAACTTCAGCATTTCACAGGGTAGGAGGTGCCATTATTTATCTAACAATGAATATTTAGTTCATACCACCACGATGATTCTCACTGACGGCCTCTGATGTGTACTGCGATTTTGGAAATATAAAATCTCAGGGCATTTCTCTCATGGTCCATAATGACCACTCCAAGGTTCTTAATAACCACTCCAAATCCATTAATAAACACTCCAAGGTTCTTAATATTGTCAGTCAACTTATTATTACTGTACTTAATAAGCTTACCATGACTGTTGTCA
>WNWK01059670.1:0-10132 GCA_009830355.1 Cherax destructor | reverse complement strand
TTTTAGCAAAAATACTTATTTTTCACATTTTTAAAAAAATTTTCTACGCAATTGAAATTTATGGGAAAAGTAAGAAAATTTATGATTTTTTTTTTGGGAAGCTTTTTATATGTATATTTTATCAAAAAATAGTTTTTCAAAAAAAATTTGAAATGCCTTAAATCGTAAAAAATGATAAAAATTTCAATTTTTATAGCATTTTTTAATATTTTTTAAATTATTTACATTTTTTAAAAAAACCCATTAAAAATCTATAAAAATCAATATATTTATAGAATATTTCATATTTTCGAAAATACATGAAACATTAAAAAGCTAAAAAAATGTAAAGGGATTTTATTGCATTTTTCGCCCTTTGGGCGGTTTGATTTCTTTTCGGAAACTCTTTTTAGCTAAAATACTTAGATTATCACATTTTAAAAAAATTTTCTACTGAAATTAAAAATTTTGGGAAAATATACCTTTTAATTGATTTTTTCAAAAAAAAAATATTTTTCAGAAAATTTTAAAAATTTTTTTAAATCGTCAAAAAATATAAATTCAAGTTTTAAAGCATTTTTTATATTTATTAATTATTTACTTTTTTTAAAAACCCCAATAAAAATTTTATATTTTTTTGAAAATAATGAAATAATAAAAAGCTAGAAAATTTTAAATGGTATTTTAGATATTTCGAGTTTTAGAGCTTTTTGAGTGTTTTTCGGAAAACTCTTTTTTTAGCAAAAATACTTAGATTATCACATTTTTTAAAAGAATTTATTGAATTTAAAATTTATGGGAAAAGTAAGAAAAATTTTATGATTTTTTTTTAAAAAAATATTTTTTTTTTCAGAAAACCTTAAAATGCCTTAAAATTAAAAAATGATAAAAAAAGTTTTATAGATTTTTAATATTTTTTAAAATATTTACATTTTTTAAAAATCCATAAAAATCTATAAAATAAAATTATTTTATAGAATATTTAAAAATTTTTTTCAAAAAAATACATGAAACTTTAAAAAAAGCCAGAAATTTTCTAAAATGGTATTTTTTGATATTTCGACGTTTTAGAGGGTTTGAGTGCTTTTCTGGAAAAACTCTTTTTTTAGCTAAAATATTTAGATTATCACATTTTTAAAAAAAAATTTTCTACTGCAATTGAAATTTAGGGGAAAAGGTTTAAAAATTTTATGATTTCTAAAAATTTTTTTTCAAAAAACCTTAAAAATGCCAAACGTCAAAAAATATAAATTCAATTTTTATGGGATTTTTAATATTTATTAATTATTTATTTTTTTAAAACCCCTTTAAAAAATCTATAAAAATCAATATATTTATAGAATATTTCATTTTAAATTTCAAAATTCGAACCATTAAAAAGCCCGAAAATGTGCTAAAATGGTTTTTTATTGCATATTTCCTTTGACGTTTAGTGCTTTTCGGAAAAACTCTTTTTTTACCAAAATTTGAACACAAAAGAATTTCTACTGAAATTAAATTTAGGGGAAAAGTAAGCAAAATTTTATGATTTTTTTTAAAAAATTTAGGGTTTTTAAAAAAGGAAAAACCTTGAAATCCCTTTAAAATCGTAAAAAAATGATATAAATTCAAGTTTTATAGGTTTTTTTAATTTTATTAATTATTTACATTTTAAAAAATCCCAAAAAATTTTAAAAAAAAACAATATATTTATAGAATATTTTATTTTTTTAAAAAATACATGAAACATTAAAAAATAGAAAATGTGCTAAATGGTATTTTATTGATATTTGACGTTTTGAGCGGTTTGATTTTTTTGGAAAAACCTTTTTTAGCTAAAATATTAGATTATCACACTTTTAAAAAAATTTTTAAACTGCATAAAATTTAGGGGGGAAAAAAATTTTTTTTTTTAAAGAATTTAAAATTTTTTTCTAAAAATATTTTTTCAGAAAACCTTAAAATGCCAAATCGTCAAAAATAATAAAAAAAATTTATAGCATTTTTAATATTAAAAATTATTTACATATTTTTAAAAATCCATTAAAAATCTAAAAAAATCAATATTTTTAAAGAATATTTCATATTTTTTTCGAAAATGTGTTAAAATGGATTTTTTATTCATATTTGACGTTTTAGAGGGTTTGAGTGTTTTTCCCAAAAACTCTTTTTTAGCAAAAATATTAGATTATCACATTTTAAAAGAATTTCTACTGCAATTGAAATTTATAAAAGTAAAAAAATTTTATGATTTTTTTTTAAAAATAATTTTTTTCAGAAAACCCTTTGAAAATCCCTTTAAACGTAAAAAAATATATAAATTCAAGTTTTATAGCATTTTAATATTTAAATTATTTACATTTTTTAAAAAAATCCATTAAAATCTAAAAAAATCAATATATTTATAGAATATTTCATATTATTTTCGAAAAATACAGAAACATTAAAAAGCCAGAAAAGGGCAAAAAATGTATTTTATTGCATATTTGACGTTTTAGAGGGTTTGAGTGTTTTTTGTTTTTTCAAAATATTAGATTATCAAAATTTTAAAAAAATTTACGAATTGAAATTTATGGGAAAATGAAAATTTTTATGATTTTTAAAAAAATATTTTTCAGAAAACCTTAAAAAATCCCTTTAAAATCGTAAAAAATTATAAAAATTAATTTTTATAATTTTTTAATATTTAAAATTTTTTCATATTTTTTAAAAACCCCATTAAAATCTATAAAAATAAATTTTTATAGAATATTTCATTATTTTGAAAAATACATGAAACAAAAAAAGCCAGAAAATGTGCTAAAATGGTATTTTATTGCATTTTTCACGTTTAGAGGGTTTGAGTGTTTTTCAAAACTCTTTTTTAGCTAAAAACTTAGATTATCACATTTTTTTAAAAAAATTTTTACTGAATTGAAATTTAGGGAAAAAGTAAGAAATTTTATGTTTTTCTAAAAAAATAGTTTTTCAGAAAACCTTGAAAATGCCTTAAATCGTAAAAAAGAAAAATTCAAGTTTTATACATTTTTAATATTTATTAATTATTTAAAATTTTTTTTAAAAAATACCAAAAAATCTAAAAAAAATAAATATATTTATAGAATATTTCAGATAATTTTCAAAAACATGAAACTTTAAAAACAAAAAAATTTTAAAAAATGGTATTTTATTGCATATTTCACGTTTTAGAGGTTGAGTGTTTTTTAAAAACCTTTTTTTTAGCTAAAATACTTAGATTATCACACTTTTAAAAAGAATTTCTACTGAATTAAAATTTTATGGGAAAAGTAAGCAAAATTTTATGATTTTCTTTACGAAGTTACTAATAGGTGTATTTATCTAAAAATAGTTTTTCAGAAAACCTTTAAAAAATGCCTTAAATCGTCAAAATGATATAAATTAAGTTTTATAGCTTTTTTAAATTTATTAATTTTTTTAATTTTTTTAAAACCCATTAAAATCTATAAAAATCAATATATTTATAGAATATTTATATTATTTCAAAAACATGAAAAAAAAAGCCAAAAAATTGCAAATGGTTTTTTATTGCATATTTCGACGTTTAGAGCGGGTTTGAGTTTTTTCGGAAAAAACTCTTTTTTTAGCTAAAATACTTAGTTTATCAAAAATTTTTAAAAAGAATTTCTACTGCAATTGAAATTTAGGGAAAAAAAGAAATTTTTATGTTTTTCAAAAAAATAGTTTTTTCAAAAAATTTGAAAATCCTTAAATCGTCAAAATGAATAAATTAAGGAAGCTTTTTTTTAATATTTTTTAATTTTTTAAATATTTTTAAAAATCCCATTAAAAATCTATAAAAACAATATATTTATAGAATTTTTCATATTATTTTCGAAAAGTTGCTAAAAATGGAAAAATTTTTTATTGCATATTTAGTTTTAGAGCGGTTTGATTGTTTTTCTGGCAAACTCATTTAGCAAAAATACTTAGATTATCAACTTTTAAAAAAAATTTTCTACTGCAATTGAATTTTATGGAAAAGTAGAAATTTTATGTTTTTTTAAAAAATAGTTTTTCAAAAACTTAAAAATCCCTTTTTAAACCCAAAAAAATTTATAAAAATTAAGTTTTATAGCATTTTAATATTTATAATTATTTACATTTTTTAAAAAAAATCCCATTAAAAATCTAAAAAAATAAATATATTTATAGAATATTTCAAAATATTTTCGAAAATACATGAAACTTTAAAAAAGTCAAAAAAATTTGGCAAAATGTTTTTTTATTGTATATTTAGTTTAAGGGTTTGAGGTTTTCCAAAAACTCATTTTTTAGCTAAAATATTAGATTATCACAATTTTGAATTTTCACGAAAAATTTAGGGAAAAAGAAAGAAATTTTGTTTTTTAAAAAAAATAGTTTTTCAGAAAATTTTAAAAGCCTTAAATCGTAAAAAAATTTAAAAATTCAAGTTTTATAGCATTTTAATTTTTAAATAATTATTTACATTTTTTTAAAAAAATCCCATTAAAAATCTAAAAAAATAATATTTTATAGAATATTTAAAATTTTTTCGAAAATACATAAAACTTTAAAAAAAGCCCAGAAAATGTGCTAAATGGTATTTTATTGAAATTTTTGATTTTAGAGCTTTTTGGGCTTTTTGCAAAAATATTTAGATTATCACATTTTTAAAAAATTTTACTGCAATTGAAATTTTGGGGAAAAGTGAAAATTTTTATGATTTTCTTTTAGGAAGTTTTCTTATAGTATATTTTATCTAAAAATATTTATGAAAATCCTTAAAATGCCTTAAATGTAAAAAAATGAAAAAAATAAGTTTTATACATTTTTTATTTTTTAATTATTTAATTTTTAAAAAAATCCTTTTAAAAATCTATAAAAAATCAATATATTTAAGAATATTTCAATTATTTTCGAAAAAAATGTTGCTAAAAAATGGAAAAATTTTTTATTGCATATTTCACTTTTTTAGAGCGGTTTGAGTGCTTTTCTGGAAAAACTCTTTTTTTAGCAAAAATATTAATTATCACTTTTAAAAAGAATTTATGCAATTAAAATTTATGGGGGTTTATAAATTTTATGATTTTCAAAAAAAATAGTTTTTCAGAAAACTTGAAATGTTTTAAAATCGTCAAAAATGATATAAATTAAGTTTTATACTTTTTTTAATATTTATTAATTATTTACATTTTTTTAAAAACCCCATTAAAAATCTATAAAAATAAATTAATGAATATTTCAATTATTTTCGAAAATACATGAAACATTAAAGCCGAAAAGGCAAATGGTTTTTTAGCATATTTCGACGTTTTAGAGCGGTTTGAGTGTTTTCTAAAACTCTTTTTTTAGCAAAAATACTGATTATCAAATTTTAAAAAATTTCACCCAATTAAAATTTTATGGGGAAAATTTTTTAAAGAATTTTTTATGGGATTTTCTAAAAATATTTTTTCAGAAAACCTTGAAATGCTCTTTTTCGTCAAAAAATATAAATTCAAGTTTTATAGCATTTTTTAATATTTATTAATTATTTCATATTTTTAAAAAAAAACTTTAAAAAATTATAAAACAATATATTTATAGAATATTTCATATTATTTTCAAAATACAAAACATTAAAAGTCAGAAAATTGCTAAAATGGTATTTTATTGCATATTTAATTTTTTAGAGGGTTTGATGTTTTCGGAAAACTCATTTTTTAGCTAAAATACTTAGATTATCACATTTTTAAAAAGAATTTCTACTGAATTAAAATTTAGGGGAAAAGTAAGAAAAATTTTTAAATTTTTTTAAAAAATGGGTTTTTTTCAAAAAAAATTTTTTGAAAACCTTAAATTTTCGTCAAAAATAAAAAAATAAGTTTTATAGCATTTTTTAATATTTAAAATTATTTACATTTTTTTTAAAAAATCCTTTAAAAAATCTATAAAAATCAAATTTTATAGAATATTTCATATTATTTTCAAAAAATGTGCTAAAATGGTATTTTATTATATTTCGACGTTTTAGAGCGGTTTGAGTGTTTTTCTAAAATTTTTTTCCCCTTTTAGATTATCACACTTTTAAAAAAAATTTCTACTGCAATTAAAATTTTAGGGGAAAAGAACAAAATTTTATGATTTTTTTGGGAAGCTTACTTATTTTATATTTTATCAAAAAAATATTTTTTCAGAAAACTTTTGAAATCCCTTTTAAATCGTCAAAATGATATAAATTCAAGTTTTATAGTTTTTTTAAATTTATTAATTATTTACATTTTTTAAAAAAAAACCCCATTAAAAATCTAAAAAAACAATATATTTATAGAATATTTCATATTATTTTCAAAAAATACGAAACATTAAAAGCTCGAAAATGTGCAAAATGGATTTTATTGCATATTTCGACGAAGGGGTTTTGATGTTTTCGGGCAAAACCTTTTTTTAGCAAAATACTTAGATTATCAAAATTTTAAAAAGAATTTCTACTGAATTTTTAAAATTTTTGAAAAAGTTAAAATTTTATGATTTTCAAAAAAATAGCAGAAAACCTTGAAAATGTTTAAATGTAAAAAAAATGTATAATTCAAGTTTTATAGCATTTTTTTATTTATTAATTTTTAAATTTTTTTAAAAACCCCTTTAAAAAATCTAAAAAAAACAATATATTTATAAATTTTTTAATTTTTTTCAAAAATACATGAAACTTTAAAAAAGTCGAAAAAATTTTAAAATTATTTTATTGCATTTTTCCCGACTTTTTAGAGCGGTTTGATTGTTTTTCGGCAAACCTTTTTTTAGCTAAAATATTAGATTATCACATTTTTAAAAAATTTTTACGAATTGAAATTTAGGGGAAAAGTGAAAATTTTTATGTTTTTTTAGAAGCTAATTTATAGGTATTTTTTATCAAAAATATTTTTTCAGAAAATCCTTAAAAATGCCTTAATCGTCAAAAATGAAAAAATAAGTTTTATAGTTTTTTGAATATTTTAAATTATTTCATTTTTTAAAAACGCATTAAAATCTATAAAAATCAATATATTTATAGAATATTTCATATTTTTTTTCGAAAAGGTAAATGGTATTTTAGATATTTGACGTTTTAGAGCGGTTTGAGGTTTCAAAACTCTTTTTTTAGCTAAAATTAGATTATCACATTTTTTAAAAAATTTCTACGAATTGAAATTTAGGGGAAAAGTAAAAAAATTTGTTTTTTTTGGGAAGTTTTTTTAATTATATTTTTATCTAAAAATAGTTTTTAAAACTTTAAAAATGCCTTAAATCGTAAAAAATGATATAAATTCAATTTTTTATAGCATTTTAAATTTTTATTAATTATTTACATATTTTAAAAATCCATTAAAAATCTATAAAAATCAATATATTTAAGAATTTTATTATTTTCAAAAATAATAAACTTTAAAAAAGTAAAAAATTCAAAATGGTATTTATTGCATATTTCGACGTTTAGAGCGGTTTGAGGCTTTTCTGGAAAACCTTTTTTTAGCTAAAATTTAGATTATCAAAATTTTAAAAAGAATTTCTACTGCAATTGAAATTTATGGAAAAAAAAATTTTAGTTTTTTAAAAAAATAGTTTTTCAGAAAACCTGAAAATCCCTTTTTAAATCTAAAAAATATATAAATTAAGTTTTATAGTTTTTTTAATATTTATTAATTATTTACATATTTTTAAAAACCATTAAAATCTATAAAAACAATATATTTATGAATTTTTCAATTATTTTCGAAAATACATGAAACTTTAAAAAAGCCAGAAAATGTGAAAATGGTTTTTAGAATTTTTTGATTTTTTAGAGGGTTTGATTGTTTTTCTGGCAAAACTCATTTTTTAGCTAAAATATTAGATTATCACATTTTAAAAAAAGAATTTCTACTGAATTTGAATTTTTGGGGAAAAAGGAAATTTTAGATTTTCAAAAAATAGTTTTTCAAAAATTTGAAAATTTTTTAAATCGTCAAAAATTTAAAAATTTAAGTTTTATAGCATTTTAATATTTAAAATATTTTAATTTTTTTAAAAACCATTAAAATCTATAAAAATAATATATTTATAGAATATTTAAAATATTTTCAAAAAATACATGAAACATTAAAACCCCAGAAAATGTTAAATGGATTTTATTGCATTTTCCCCACGTTTTAGAGCGGTTTGAGTGCTTTTAGCTAAAATACTTAGATTATCAATTTTTTTAAAAGAATTTCCCCAAATTGAAATTTATGGGAAAAGTAAGTTTTAAAAAATTTTTTGATTTTTTCAAAAATAGTTTTTCAGAAAACCCTTTGAAAATCCCTTTAAATCGTCAAAAATGATAAAAATTCAAGTTTTATAGCTTTTTTTAATATTTAAATTATTTACTTTTTTTAAAAAACCCCTTTAAAAAATCTATAAAACCAAATATTTAAAAATATTTAAAATTTTTTTTGAAAATACATGAAAATTAAAAAGCTCAAAAAAGGGGTAAAATGGTATTTTATTATATTTCGAGTTTTAGAGGGTTTTTTTTTTTGGGCTTTTTTAGCTAAAATACTTAGATTATCACATTTTAAAAAAAGAATTTCACTGCAATTGAAATTTATGGAAAAGTAATGGGAAAAGTAAGCCAAATTTTATGATTTTCTAAAAAATAGTTTTCAGAAAATCCTTGAAAATGCCTTAAATCGTCAAAAATTTATATAAATTCAAGTTTTATAGCACTTATTAATATTTAATACCTTTCATATATTTTTAAAAAAACCATTAAAAATCTATAAAAATCAATATATTTATAGAATATTTCATAATATTTTCGAAAAATACATGAAACATTAAAAAGCCCAGAAAAATGTGCTAAAATGGTATTTTATTGCATATTTCGACGTTTTAGAGCGGTTTGAGTGCTTTTCTGGCAAAACTCATTTTTTAGCTAAAATACTTAGATTATCACACTTTTAAAAAGAATTTCTACTGAAATTGAAATTTATGGGAAAAGTGTTGTAAATTTTATGATTTTCTTTACGAAGTTTACTAATAGGTGTATTTTTTATCTAAAAATAATATTTCATATTATTTTCAAAAAATACATGAAACATTAAAAATATCAGAAAATGTAAGTAAAATAGTATTTTATTGCATATTTCCTGACGTTTTAGAGCGGTTTGAGGCTTTTCATAAAACTCATTTTACTAAAATACTTAGATTATCACACTTTTACAAAGAATTTCTACTGCAATTGAAATTTATGGGAAAAGTAAGCAAAATTTTATGATTTTCTTTTAGGAAGCTAACTTATAGGTATATTTTATCTAAAAAAATAGTTTTTCAGAAAATCCTTCAAAATGCCTTAAATCGTCAAAAAATGCAATAAAATAACGTTTTATAGCATTTTTGAATATTTATAAATTATTTACATATTTTTAAAAAATCGCATTAAAAATCTATAAAAATCAATATATTTATAGAATATTTCATATTATTTTCAAAATACATGAAACATTAAAAGTTTCAGAAAAATGTGCTAAAATGGTATTTATTGCATACTTGACGTTTTAGAGCGGTTTGAGTGCTTTTCTGGCAAAACTCATTTTTTAGCTAAAATACTTAGATTATCACACTTTTAAAAAGAATTTCTACTGCAATTGAAATTTATGGGAAAAGTAAGAAATTTTATGATTTTCTAAAAAAAATAGTTTTTCAGAAAATCCTTGAAAATGCCTTAAATCGTCAAAAAATTATATAAATTCAAGTTTTATAGCACTTATTAATATTTAATAATTATTTACATATTTTTAAAAAATCCCATTAAAAATCTATAAAAATCAATATATTTATAGAATATTTCATAATATTTTCGAAAAATACATGAAACATTAAAAAGCCCAGAAAATGTGCTAAAATGGTTTTTTATTGATATTTCAGTTTTAGACGGTTTGAGTGCTTTTCTGGAAAACTCTTTTTTTAGCTAAAATATTAGATTATCACACTTTAAAAAAATTTCTCTAATTAAAATTTAGGGGAAAAAAGTAAAAAATTTTATGATTTTTTTTGGGTTTACTAATAGGATTTTATTAAAAAATTTTTTCAGAAAACCTTAAAATCCCTTAAACGTAAAAAATGAAAAAAATAAGTTTTATAGCATTTTTAATATTTTTTAAATTTTTTACATATTTTTAAAAACTTAAAAACTAAAAAAACAATATATTTATAG
>WNWK01059669.1:0-10133 GCA_009830355.1 Cherax destructor | reverse complement strand
GTGGGAAGGGACGTTGTTTGGGGGCAGTGTTTTAGGTATGATGGCTTGATGTTAATGTATTTTTTTTTAAAGATGATGTGGTGTGACCCTTTTTGGGGGGTCAGTTGTTTTTGTGTTATTTGCAACACCTGTTTTATAGGCAGGAAGTTTAAGGTTTTATTTTATTTCATCCTATGTACTGCTTTTTGGGGTGGAAAAGAAAATTTTAACCGGGTTAAATTTTGTGGTTTTTGAGCTGTATGTTCAGTTTCTTGACAGTGTGTTTGTTTTGTATAGAAAATTACTAGGATTGGGTAGTAGGATGGATTTTTTTTGTTTGTGTTTTTGGGCACGGGTTCTTTTAAGGATAAAGACTGTGTTTTATTCCTGTTCTGTTTGCTTGTTTTTTTTATATGAGCCTGTTTTTTTTTTGGGCATTTATTGGTTTTTGTATATACGTTTTTTAAAAAAAAAAAAAATTTTTTTTTTTTAACATATTGTCGGTAATTCTACCAATATTAAAACGGATATAGGAAAACATTTTTGGTAAAAAAGGTTGTGGACAGGGGAACAAATTCCCCAGTAATTTTTAAGCAAAACCCCTTGTGTAATTTCAAATAGGTTAGACAAGTACAGAGGGGGGAACCGGGACCTGCCTAGCATGGGCCAGTAAGCCTGGCGCAGTGTTTTTTTTACTTATGATCCATACCATTGACAATGTTACCCCAAACAACGGTAAGGATACCCCCCCCCCTGTTTTAAAAAGGGCTCTGCAATTACAATCTGCCCAGGGTGTGCCCAGGTGAAAATGAATCTTCTTTCTCTGTTCTCTGTTCTATGAGACGGGAGGGGTGACAGGCAAGCCAAGAAAGGGAGCATACTCAAGGGAAGACTGTCTTGTGCTTCATACAGAATCTTTGCAACCTCTGCTGTAGAGCAGATGCGAGATATATCTAAGTGTTTGTTTGCAAGGTTTACAGCGTGGTTCTTCAGTGTCATGCTTGTATGACCCTTGTCGGTTTAGCCCTTCATTTTTTTTATTATAATAATCTTCATAGCCAATTTTGAGTCAGATTCACCCAAGGATAGTCATCTCTTGGTACCAACACTTTCCCATTCATAATTACTACTGCTCCAGCATTACCATCATGGTGAGTAGAGACCATTGTCATTTGTGCTTTCCCAGATGTTACCGGTCATCAGTTACATGGTGATAGAGCTGGAAGCTGGTGATTGATGCAACTTAGAGCAGGTGACATTTCCTATTTTGGACGAGTAAATGTCAGACTGCAGTCGTCTGCAAATGCATATGATTGTGAGATGTGATGACGGTCATTGATGTAGACATTCCTAACCATGGCTCAAGCCCACTTCCTTGTGGAACACTTGCACCATTAGTGTCTTGTTGACTCTGTGCCATTGAGAACTACTACTAGAAATCTACCTTGATGATAATCACTGAGGAGGCATAGTGCAAAGTCGGCGACTCCTAGTGCTTGCAGTTTTGCCAAGAATCCTTGGTGCCATACTCTGTCGAAAGCGCCAGCAATGTCCCGTTCTACTACAAAGCCGACCTTGGATTTATCAAAGTGTCTGGTGCCACATAGGGGAGACGTTTAACAGCAGATCAGGAGCAGAAGTGACCTTTTCTGAAGCCATATTTACGGTCACAAAGAAGCGAGTGGTAGCGAAAATACTCTGTCATCTGCCGTGAGATTGTCTCAAGAATTTTGCCAGTGATTGACAGGAGTGACACTGGTCTGTAGTTACTGATTTCCACTCTGCTCTTCTTTTCTTTTTTTTTCTCTATTTCTCTTTCTCTCTTTTTCTCTCTTTCTCTCTTTTTCTCTTTTCCTCTTTTCCTCTTTCTCTCAATCTCTGTTCTCACTCTCTCTCCCTCCCTTTCTACCCCCGTTCTTAACCTCTGTAACTGTTCCTTTCTGCCTCTCTGTGCCCCTCTGCCTTTTTCTGCTTCTCCCTGTGTCTCTCTTCCTCTGTGCATCTTTGTGGTTCTCGCTTTTCTGTGTGGCTCTCTCTCCCGCCCCACCCCCCTCTCCACTCCCTTCTTATTCTACATGTAAGCTCAGAGAAAGAGAGAAAGTAAAAGACCTTTAATAACAATGATAGATTTATTTCTACAAGTACATGTACAAGGTATACAGGCATATCCGGCATCAATGACATACTACTATATAGAAAGCCGCTTGTTATGCAGGGCATTTCGGGCAAATTAGGTCAATTTTGTCCCGGGATGCGACCCCTACTAGTCGATTAACACCCAGGTACCGATTTTATACTAATGGGTGAACATAGACAACCGGTGTAAGGAAATACGCCCAATGTTTCAACCCTCGGCGGGAATCGAACCCGGATACTTATCGTTTGAAATGAGTTTTTCCCACCAGGCCACGGGCCACCTATAAAGTTGAGAGTCAAGTTGTCGGTGATTTCAGGCCTGGTGGAACGAGGTACTTGGAACTGTGTAAATACGTTATCTACTCTGGGGTGCTTGACGACATAGTCAGTGTTCACCCTGAATTTCTCAGCACTCACTAATGCAAATGCATTCTGTATTTTTACATATTTTTATATATACCCCTTGATGGGGCCTTTTGGCGTGCCGATGGTACTCTTGATCCAAGGAATCAGATCTCTTGTCTCCTTCCTCGAATCGAATCTAAATACCCCTCTTTGCGTTTTATTATTCAGCATCCATATTCAGGGATAGTTTCTCCTTCCGAATTTCAGCTTCTAACAAGAATAAAGGGGTATCGTTATCCACCCTATTTAGTAGAGGACCTCGGCAGTGCTGCTTGCCATGAGACCCGTCTATCCCTGGATGATGGAGTATTCCTGGAGGCTACCTCTTGGTTCCAGGAAGAGGCAGCCAAGGGGTACGACCCGCGGCATTTCCTGTCTCTCACCTCTCGTTGGCTGAGCCTGGCTCTGTTGGTTCTGGAGATGCTGTCTGGGTGTACTGGGGTTCATGGTATACCAAATATAGTAGGGGTGGTTTCCGTGCAGCGTCAGCACTACTGGCTGCAGTGAAGATGATTGTAGACTAGGAGAGAAATGCACGGCTTTTTGTTTCTCCTCAGAGCTGCCACTCTGTTGTGATAAAAACACAGGCCTCATTTCTAGGCTTTAATTGAACACAAAATCCATGGTACATGTCTGCAACAGAAGAAAATACATCTAATGACTGCTGCTGCAGGACAGGTGATGTAAGGTGCATATGTCCTCAGAAAAGCTATAGCTACTGGCGACATATTTTTAAACTTACCATGTAATCTGCATCACGAATGTATTTGTGTAAGAGCGAGACCACAGCCATGCTGGGCCATCGCCGTACTGTTTGTTGTTATTGTTAGGGGCCCCTGAGGTGGTGCCGTATTGTGTCCTGCTGCGGCTCTCCACAAGAGCGGTATCACTACAATCTCCCCTTCTAAAATATCAGATACAGTAATCCTCCAAACGGTTAGGTGGGTGACGTTACGTCCAGACCTTCGTAGCCCTTGAGCCTCTTCACCGGGTTCGGTATTTTCTAGCGGGGTTTGACTATCTACTGGAGCGGCATCCTCTATTTCAATAGGGGTAGCCTGAAAAGGCTTCCTGGAGAAACCGAAGCATCTTTTCGCAACATCTATTGGTGTATCTTGAGATTCCGAATAACATTGGTTTCAACTGGGGCTAAGTGTCTTGTAGATACAGTAGTCTCTTCACCATTTTGGTAGCGAATGTGGAGTATGCGGATTAGCTTGTAGGAGATCTACCTCTTCCACTAAAGGATCCGTCTTGTTCATCCTACGGTGACTCTTCAGGAGAATGGGTCCAGGGTGACATAACCAGGTGGGCATGGAGGCTCCCGTAGAGGAACGACGAATAGTTGAAGAGTCCCTCATGAGGGGTAGCATTAGTAGCTTTACCCCGCAATGATCTAATAATGAAGGGGGATCAGGTAAGAATCTGCCAGTGTTGAACCGGTAGATTGCGGAATTTCAGTGTCATTTAACTGACTTCCATATAGTACCATGAACGCCCATTGACCATTGCCTTGAGGGTTGTAGCTTGTTGTTCTGCTGCAAGCAATCCCTTTGTTGAAAAACTCATGAAGTTCATTACCATGAACGGGGGGATCCCCTTCAATGGATATAGGCCGGCATACCAAAAATAGCGAATAACGGGAAAGACAACTGATGACGTTGGCGTCTTTTTTGACAGGGGAACACAAAAGGAAACCTAGAATATTCATCTACTATGTTGAAATACCTATTCTGGTTTATGCGGTAGAGGTCCTTTGAAATCTATATTCAGTCTCTCGAAAGGCCGGGTGGCTTTTATGAGATGAGTTTTCCCCTTGGCTGGTGAAAGTTTGGCTTGCACTCTGCACATACTCTGCATAAATCTGATCACTTGTCGCACCTCTTCCACTGAGTAGGGCATATTCTTAGATTTAACAAAATGATCCCAGGCTTAACTCCTGGGGAACAAGGCCTTGTGGGCTCTGGAGTGATTGCAAATCGGACATGCTGCCCCCAAAAGGGGATAAAATGCATCAGGTGAAAATGTTTTCTTCACCCGGTCGATACAGAAAAATAAGTTATAACCGATATTTTCCATCCTCCAGCGTAATATCTTGTCATTCTTGATCTTACTTTTGTGCTTCTTGTCAAACATATACATCACGGACCGTTGGTCAGTCCTTACAGTGAAATGTCTGCCTGTTAAATAATCCTCCAGTGGCGAACTGCTTCTATGATGGCCTGGGCTTCCTTTTCTACAGCAGCATAGCACTTCTCTGATCCTTGAAAAGTTCTTGAAAAGAAAGCAACGGACGTCCTGCCTGAGATAGGACTGCAGCAATGGCAACTTCAGATGCATCCGTTTCCACCTCGAATGGTAGGGGACTCATCAATGGCCTGAACTACTGAGTTTTCATTATCCTGTTTGAGAGATAGAAAGCAGTTTCTTCCTTTGTCACAGGAAATATCATGGTAGCACTCAGTGGGCGAACTTTACTTGAATAGTTGTAGATCCACTGTGAGTAATAAGCAAAAAGACCAAGAGTTCTTTGGAGTACTTTTTGTCTTGGGGCATTGGAAGTTCCGCAGAGGTTGAAGTCTTTCAGGGTCTGGGGATATTGCACCTCCTTCCACCACATAACCAAGGATGTTAAGCCTTTAGTGGAAAAAAAGTGCACTTTTCTTCATTGTAACTGATATTTTTCTTCTTGGCAGCTTCCAAAAACTTATCAAGGTTTGCATCATGTTCCTCCTGGGTCTTGCCACAAATGGTAACATTATCTAAATATGCATAAGTTCCCATAAGTTGCTCTTCCTGAATGAGTGAATCCATAATTCGTTGGAAACAGGCTACCCCATTGGTAACCCCAAAAGGGACTCTGGTAAACTGATAGAGGCCGTCACTAGCCTGAAACGCTGTGTATGGTTTATCTTCATTCCTTATAGGGACTTGATGATAGGCACTTCGTAGATCAATTGTGCTAAACACATAGTACTGAGCAATTTTGTTCACTGTATCATCAATTCGAGGTAGAGGGTACCCATCAAGAAGTGTAAATTTGTTGATTGTCTCAGAATAGTCGATAGCCAGCCCGTTTCCTATAATCATCCTTGACAACAACGACCTGTGCACGCTCACGGAGAATTACTTGGTTCTATAATATCCTCCTTCAGCAGCCTCTGAGTTTCTTTCTCAATGAACATCCTATCTTCATAAGAATAGCGGCGTGACTTAGCTGATATAGGATGACAATCCGCAGTAAGATTCGCAAACAGCTTTGGTGGGTCTACCCTTAAAGTGCTAAGACCACAGACAACGAGAGGAGGCAGTTCACCTCCATATGTTAAGGTAACACTACCATGACGCTTCTGAAAGTCCTGACCAAGGATCACATCAGAGCACAGTTGTGGCAGAACAGCTAAATGTACATCTTGATAATCCCTGTCATTAACTCTAAGGTTTACCTTACAAAACCCTAACGTCTGAATAGAGAGAGATGTTGATGCCATGGAAACGGTACCTGATGAGTGATGTACCGTCAAGGGTGGCGTTTAACTACGTCAAGGTTGATGAAACTCTGAGCTGCCACTGTCAATCAGACCATCTACTTCTGTTCCTTTGATGAACACTTTCACAACTGCCTTTGACAGTGAATTTGGAGCACCGCAGAAGTCACTGTTGCTAGAGTCGCCTGGTCGGAATGCATAGAAGCACTAGCTCTTGTTGATGTATTAGCACGACATACTTTAGCAAAGTGACCTTTCTTATGGCATTGATGGCACATTGCTTCACGAGCCGGACACTTTGGACGTGGATGTCTTGAAAACCACAAAAGAAACACTTTTGCCTGCAGCTGCTGTCACTGAAGCAGGTTCCACGGTAACCTCATTAAAAGAGTCTTGGTCGGGAGTTACAGCACTTACCACTCGAGAAGGCTGGGTAGTACTGTACACTCAGAATTCTTCTGACTGAATCTAATGATCTTGCCTGGTCAAGGGTAGTGGCTAAGTCCAGAGTTTTATTCTCCAATAAACGCTGCCTTATTATTGGTGATTGCAGGCCACTGATAAAAGCATCCCTGATGGACTCTTCACAATACTGAGAAGCTGTCACCGCTCGGAAGTTACAGTCCTTACCTAATATTTTCAATGCTTGAAAGTATTCCTCTAAGGATTCACCAATCTGCTGGCGGCGAGTTGCAAGACGATATCGTGCAAAGATTTCATTTGTGGGCTTAATATACTGAGACTTGAGGGCATTGATAGCATCTTCATAGGTATTACACTCAGAAATAACCTCATAGATTTTAGGTGACACAAAGTTGATGAGCAGGCTTAGTTTATCTAGATCTTCCTGAGGAAAGGCTCTCAAGAAGTTTTCGAAAGTCTTAAACCAGTGCTTCCATTCCTGAGCAGCCGTTGATACACTGGGGTCAGAGTCTAGCCTCTCAGGTTTCAGTAAACGCTCCATTTTGCTGTGTAGTCTAGCTCAGAATCGCCACCAGTAGCCCAGGATATTTGTGTTCAATAAATTGTTGTGATAAAACACAGGCCTCATTTCTAGGCTTTATTGAACACAAAATCCATGGTACATGTCTGCAACAGAAGAAAATACATCTAATGACTGCTGCTGCAGGACAGGTGATGTAAGGTGCATATGTCCTCAGAAAAGCTATAGCTACTGGCGACATATTTAAGCTTACCATGTAATCTGCATCACGAATGTATTTGTGTAAGAGCGAGACCACACGCCATGCTGGGCCATCGCCGTACTGTTTGTTGTTATTGTTAGGGGCCTCCTGAGGTGGTGCCGTATTGTCCTGCTGCGGCTCTCCACAAGAGCGGTATCACTACACACTCCTACCCAAACTCCCATCCCCCTATTTTTAATACAAAAAACGGTATTCAATTATGAATAATATGCTTTGCCTCATCCCAGGTCCTTTACTCGCGGGGAACCCTTGCCTGATCCCCTTTTGGGAAAACACCTCGTTGCCTGAGTCCAGTACCGGCATACTGACTAATCCTTTTGGAACCTCTGGCATTTGATCAGTTTTGACTTTGATTCCGGATTCTTCATTGATGGAACATCAGTTCTTGGATCGTTCGAGCATCATAGGACAGACTTACTAGAAGCCATCGTCCAAACCTCGGCACTAACTGACACACTTCGTTCCTAGACGAAGAAACGCTTCCTGGAAGTTTCTTCCAATACAAGACTCGTATTAAAAACGATGGCATTTGCAAAGCACTCATGGGGCATGTTAGTCAAAACGTTTCCTTCCATGTCCTCAAGAGTGGGATATGCACTGTGGCTCTAAAGGATGCTTGGCAAACTGACAATCTTTACCGTTTCTGGTCTTTTGGCGACAACCATTACATAATATATATTTTTTTCTTATTTTTAGCTGCAGTACTGTCCTTCAGGAGCAACTTGAGCTCCAGAATCTTCCTGTCACCAAAGTGAAAAACTTGTCTGCCAGGCGCGAGGTTGGAGAAGTTATCCAAAAGCATTGCCAAAGTGCTTCCAGCATCAGTTCATATGGCAGGACAGTTGGTACTTTGGCCCTCAGGCAAAATATCGTACATCTTTGGCACTGAAGCGAAGCTGATCATAGTCCTTCCTCGTCCTGCAGTTCAGGCAGCAGTCTTAATACCAACTGTCGAGGGGCTACCACATGTCTCCATCAATCTTAATACCAACTGTCGAGGGGCTACCACATGTCTCCATCAATCTTAATACCAACTGTCGAGGGGCTACCACATGTCTCCATCAATCTTAATACCAACTATACATGAGGATGAATACTAAACGAAAACTAAATAAAGCAGATTCATTATATAATTCTATCATGATGCTGAGAAGGTGGTGTTTTTACAATAGCTTTGAAGCGGTTGGAGACAGAGAACGTGTGCAATCTTCTGATAATGGGTTTCAGATTTTTTTTTTTAGCATTGACCTGGTGGCTAAAGCTCTCGCTTCTCAAGGTGAGGGTACGGGTTCGATTCCTGGCGAGGGTAGAAACATTGGGCGTGTTTCCTTACACCGGTTGTCCATGTTCACCCATCAGTAAAATGGGTTCCTGGGTGTTAGTCGACTGGTGTGGGTCGCATCCTGGGGGACAAGATTGAGGACTC
This sequence comes from Cherax destructor, assembly GCA_009830355.1. Classification (NCBI taxonomy): domain Eukaryota; kingdom Metazoa; phylum Arthropoda; class Malacostraca; order Decapoda; family Parastacidae; genus Cherax; species Cherax destructor. The sequence continues at coordinate 1,494 of WNWK01059669.1, read as the reverse complement.
CAATGGAAATAAGACAGTCCTCGATGACGCACTGACTTTCTTGGGTTATCCTGGGTGGCTAACCCTCCGGGGTTAAAAATACGAACAAAATCTTATCTCTTATCTTGTATTTTTCCTACGAGTTCTACTGCAGCAGTTCTTTAAGTGTATTTGAGGTGGGTTTATATTTGTATTGATTCTCCTGTACATATAATATGCACAGTAGTAGGAATGAATATTCGGTACGTTTAATAAATTTATACTTTTCAAAAGCGGTTTATCATTCGAACGGAAGTTTATTATTATTGTAGATATCCAGACAATACCACTAGCGAGAGAAAGATAGATTAGAGAGTAATAGTGTTCGAGGCGCATAGTGATGAATCTTAGATAAGATGTCCACTGATCTGGAGTCGCGTTTGGGTATGTGTTGCTTGTAAGTGTGGAATTTTAATTTGCTTTCTAAGTGTAGACAGCAAAAATGTCCTGTAATGGTGTGAATTATTTACCATTATAGTCAAATGAACATTTTAGCTGTTTCCAACCATTATGTAAAAAGCCTTGTTAATATTAATAGCGAGTATTAGCCAACATCAAAGTACATATTTGTACGAGGTCGTTATTAATGTTGGGGGAAAATATTTGTACGAGGTCGTTATTAATGTTGGGGAAAATATTTGTACGAGGTCGTCATTAATGTTGGGGAAAATCGGTTCTGGACGAGTGATGACAATTGTTGATGGAATTTTTATTAGGTTTAGTTAGAACAATTTCTTTGATTTTAATTTATTTACAATGGCTACAGTAAGGTGCCTCTTTAAGGGGGGAGGGGCTCCTTGTCGCGGTAAAGAGGCTATCGGTCTGAGGAATTGGACCTCTTGGTCTTCTTCCTCAGACCGAACCTAATTACCCCCCAATCCCCCCTCCCCTTTCCCATCTTCCCCATCCTGCCTTTTCCCTTTCCTCCTCATCCCTGCCTTATTTCCTTCCCATTTTTACCCTGGGAGCTTCTCTCCACAGGCATTCTAGTTCCTAGGTAGGGGGAAGGGTACCGTGGTCTAATCCCATTCCATTGAGGTTCTTGGCGGTGGTGTACTTTGCCATAGAATCTGGATCGCCTGGGGATGTCTCGATCCCTCTCCGGTCACCCGGGGGGTGGCCTTGGGTATCTTTCGGGCGACGGGTGTATCTCTGGAGGCCACCTTTCAGATTCCGGGGGTGGTGGCCGAAAGCGGTATGCTTTGTTGCGGATATCCGGCCGCCCTCTCTTTTGTCTGCCGAGGTGGCTCGGTGGATGTGAGGTTGCTATCCTGGATTGCTGGTTTACTGGCATGAAGGGTAGGGTATGGCACGGTTGCATGCAGCATCTGCACTACTTGCGGTGTTGAGTCCTCTTGGGCGGGATGGGGATTTACGCCCCTTTCATTCCTCCTAGGAGCTATTCCTCCACGTTCCCCCTTTTTTTATTCTTTTTTTTATTTTTTTATTTTTTTTCTTAAAAACAAAAAGAAAGAA
>WNWK01059668.1:0-10133 GCA_009830355.1 Cherax destructor | reverse complement strand
GCAGGGGGCTCCCCTAATTTTATAGGGCATCTGTGGCTGAGGGGTTTTTAAGGCGACAAGTTGAAAATATCTGCTATAATAGATTCATTGTATCCCCGGTCAAAATTTTTACAACAAGAAAATTAAAGGGTAAGAAATGTCCCCCCAAAGGGTCGCTAACCCCCGGCCCCTCACTGCCGGTGAACGAGGAAACGGTAAAAGGAAACGAGGAGTGCCTGTTATTGCTGAAACTGACGATTGTTAAAAATTAAACCTTTAAAAAGGGAACGTTTTTTTAATCCAATCGTTCTGAATAAATTTCACTGGCGACTTTTCTCAAGAGAGGTGGAGCTCTACACTATATGTGTTTCTACACTATATGTGTGTTCTACATTACTTTGTGTTCTAACTACTTGTGTGTTCTAACTACTTTTTGTTCTACACTATGTGTGTTCTACACTTTGTTTTTTCTACATTATTGTGTGTTCTACATTTTTGTTTTTAATTTTTTTCCATTACTTGTGTGTTCAAACTACTTGTGTGTTCTACATTATTGTGTTCAAACATTTTTTATTGTGTTCTACACTACTTGTGTGTTCACACTATTTGTTGTTCTACACTACTTGTTGTTCTACACTCTTTGTGTTCTACCTCTTGTGTGTTCAAACTCCTTTTGTTCTAAATTGTGTGTTCTACACTACTTGGGGTTTTACACTCTTGTTGTTCATATTGTGTTCTCACTCTTGTGTGTTCTACACTACTTGTGTGTTCTACACTATTTGTGTTCTCCCTACTTTGGTTCTACACTCTTGGGGGTTTCTACACTAAAAAAGTGTTCTCACTCTTGTGTTTCTACACTCTTTGGGTCTACACTACTTTTTTGTTCTAATACTGTGTTTCACTACTTGTGTTCTACACTACTTTTTTTAAACCTCTTGTGTGTTCTAACTCTTGTTTTTTCCCACACTGGGGCCCTTTGTTCTCCCTACTTGTGTGTTCTACGCCTTTGTTTTTACTCTTGTGTTTCTTTTTTTTTCCCCTTGTGTGTTCTACACACTTTTGTTCCACTTTTTTTCACCTGTGTGTTCTACACTACTTGTTGCCCCTTACTTGTGTGTTCTACACTCTTGTGTGTTCTATATTGTTTCTCCTACTTGTTTGTTCTCCCTCTTGTGTTTCTACACTACTTGTGTTTTTTTTTGTTCTACATATTTTGTGTTTCACACTACTTGTGTGTTCTACACTCTTGTTTGTTCTACACTACTGTGTTGTGGGGTTCTTTTCATAGATTTGGTAATATTAACAGACGATGAGCTTGGGTTTTGGTAGCGTTTAATGAGGCGTTGGATATATGGGAGCTGAGAGCCTATGCCTGTGTCCGTCTGTCCTGCACTGAGTCTCGATGGTAACTGAGGCTTCTAGGCCGCCTTTGCTGAGGCGTTCAAAAAGGCAGGCCTATCATTGGCTAATGCCAGATCACATGGGCAGAGGTTGGAAATCACGTGAACAGCCGTGATGCAGCCGTTATAAGTACAACCCGTACAGCTCGGGCATGCTACGTATGGCGTCTCGACATACAACTATACAAACTAAGGGCAACAGGCAACAACTTTCAGCTGATTCTATACAATGTCAAAGTACACAACAGTTAACATTATACTTCACATGGATATTATCTTGACTGAACAATCTACATTACTATATGATGCATCATGATACATAGGAATTAATTAAATGAGCTCATTCTAGAAAATCATGATAAAAGAGATAAAAAAATAATTTGTTCGATCGAACTGTCTTCATGTGATCTACGAATTCTGAGGAAATATAATTACAAGAAGATAGTGATTAACAGACAAGGTAGATATGGTGCACACAAATCTATACTGTTAATTCTCAGAACTCGAGAGAACGTGAACACACAAAAAAATTTGAGTAATACTAAGTAGATATTATAACACACAGTTAAACGCTTACTACATATTTATCTATACAGGTTATTTACACTTAACCCCAACTCTGCTAGGGTGAGATTGATATAGGCTGTATAATTATCATCTCTGGGTGGATCAAACTCTGTTACAATAGGTAACTCAACTTCTGATTGAGGAGGATCTACACTGGTATCTACAAATGATACTTGAGGATTAATTAACACTTGTCGTGTACGTAGGGAATAACGACATTCAGGTATAACTTCATCCCAGGTTACACTATTGGGATTGATGGTAGCTCTTAAGACATCAAGGACTTTCTTATTCGTTCTTTCTGCTAACCCATTGCTGGCAGGATGGTGTGGAACAATGGTAGATTTAGTAATCTTATACAAGGCACATAGGTTTTCTAGAATCTCGTTACAAAATTCACCTCCATTATCTGTTATGAGGGACTTAGGAGTGGTATGTCTACAGATTATACGTTCCTTAAACGCTTTAGCTACTGTCCCGGCAGTCTTATCTGGGATAGGAACTAACTCACAAAATCTGGTAAAGTGATCGACCATCACACACAGATGTTTGTTTCCACTGAGGGAACATTGGAAGTTGGTCAACAGATCTAGTGCAACTCTTTCCCATGGCTCACTAGTAGTAGGAAAGATCTGGATTTGATTAGGACCCGTGACATTACCTTTATGTTTCATACAGACACTACATTTCTTGACATACTCAGTAATATCGGTAGACATACGAGGCCAAAAGTATTTCAATCTGGCTTGTTTCACAGAACGATCCATACCAGGATGTGCAACATCTGGTACATCGTGAACTAGCTGCAAGGCTACTTTCACTAGTGACTGTGGAATTACTAACTGGTATACTCTTCTACTAGGATTACCCAACTCGGTAGTGCGATACAGTAATTCTTGGTTCATGACAGTCACTAATGGGTGCTGGTTGCTTCACAGAGAGAATAAGATCTTTCTGGAGCAGGAATCGAACCACACCAGATCAAAAGGGGTCTTGTCTTTGAGTAGTCTTTACATCCTCAGTACTAAATGGAGGATCGGCAGTTACTACACTGACATGACGCGACAAAGCATCAGCAACTACATTGGATTTGCATAACTGTAAAATTGCGTTCAGCCTTAGTAAGGACTCGGCTAGCAAATGCAAATAATCTCTTAAACTGAGTTTTCTTTATTCACTAAGAACTGGGAACACTTTCCTACTGGAGGAATGAACGGCACGGTGGAGTGGAAGGACTCTCCCCGGGTGAAATAGATAGCGCAATAACACAAAGTATAAACAAAGGAGAATGGCTCTCACTATCTCTTACTGCAGGTAATAATTACTCGACACACGACACTTTACTCTGCAAAGGACTTACTGTCAACTGGAAAGAACACTATCTGGAACACGAGGGACAACAACTGACTCTAGTGAATACACTAGCAACAGAAACGGCTTTCTGCAATTGCTTTTGCATCAGCGAGAGATGCTATAACTCATTCAAGTAGTCTTTCTCAACAAAGCGTCCCCTGGAGGAACTACTACTTGAACTAGCAACATTGCAAGGATAGACTCAGTACTCAAGGCGGTCCGGATACCTCCGGCACCCTAGGCATCTGAACGCTATCTTGCATGCAAGATATTGTAGGGACTGAATTCCAGACAGGAGTGACAGTAATACTAGTTTCTTGACCGCTCGGCTACGTTAATACATAATGCACAAAGCTATCAGGACTGACTTTGAACTTCACATTCCGCAGAACTGTTATAACTCTCTGATACAAGCTGTGAGAACAAACACATTGCTCAAGAGCTAGATACTGTCTTTCAGTCGATAAGGAACTATCAGGATCACGAAGGAAACTATATTGACACTGTAACTGGGTAGGTCTAACAGTCGTTAAGGGACTATCATGAATTTCAGCAAGGGCATTTGGAACATTAGGGGACTGAATGCCGTCATTAGCTACACTACTGTAAGGTAAGTGAGACATACTTGCAATGAAAATTGCACAAAGACTAATTCAGGTAAAAAAATGAGAATGGTAAAATATTCACAGTACACAATTAGTTAAAATGGAAAGTAAGAAGTCATTGAATTAGATGCAGAAAAGGGGTTAAAACAACTAATGTACACTGCATAAGAAATGACAACTCACTCACTGAAATTTGACTAAAAATTTTAAGGAATTACTTTACAAATTGCAATAATAGGCAATATGAATACTGTATGGATTAACTGCAAAGTGATCTCTCTCTACTGGAATTTAAAACAAAATTACTAGATGAGAAATAATAAATCAATGCAAAGTGGAAATACAATAAAAAAAAATTGTATTCAACTGGAAAAATACTAGAAAACAAATTTTCTAAAGAGAAAATGACACTAGAATTTAATATGCATTGCTGGCTGAAGAATTAACTATGATGCTGACAACTAGCATTGAATTATTAGTATTTTTCAGGATAACACTGAGTAAAATGGAATAAAGTGCACAACACTGTATGCAAAATAACAAGAACAAGTAATCATTACTAGAGAATAATTTTAAAGTGTAATCAATGTATGGTATTGCATAAACAATTTACTGCATCAACTAAAAAATCAATATTGCACTGGGCACAAGGAGAATGAACACTTTAACTCTTAGTTCACTTAAGAAAACTAATGAAAATGAATATAATGAATATTACTTTACTTTACATATGAGGGTTAAGAGTTAATTTGTTCAAGGAATTATTGATAAGATCAACACAAAGACAATAATACATAAATTGAAATAAGGGTTGAAAAAAACTTACAGTTTTGCAGGAGAATACACAACACAACAAGATTCAGTCAGTGAATGTGATAGTTTATGCAATAAGATCTTGCATATGAAAGTATATGTATAAAGAGATAGTTCTTGCTGCTTCAGACAAAATATATTCGATGAACAGATTCTGCAAAATTTAAAAAAATGAGGCACAGGTTGACACAAAAATATAAATTGTCTGTTGAACTAAAACATGTGAGATACTGGCACAAAAATTAATGGGACACACTGAATGGAACACAGGAAAATGAAATATGCAACTAGGAACACTGGGGTATAAACAATAAGGAACTATGCACAGACACTGCATAAAAACACAAGGGAATGCACTGGGAAAAAAAAAATGAAGGACAGGGAATTAATAAACACTGCAATAATAACGAATAAATCAAATACTGCACTCAAGGACAAGAAAATTTATACACAAGTACTTACTGCATGTGTACGAGTTTACACAAGGAACATAGATATAAAATGAGACACGGAATACATTGAATACTGAAAAAGTATTTGAAATAAATTTACACGAAACTGAAACACAAGTCTTTAAATGTCACTAAGAAAATTCACTGCTTAAATGTCTCACACACACGAATATCTATAATAGAATAGAGTCTAATGATGAATGAACGACAGGTGTAGGTGGAGAGAATATATTCCTGGTCGTTGACTGCTGAGTCTTGTAGAAATGCGCTTTCACCGAAGAACTCACACAGCAAGCTTTTACGTTGGCGCTCTGGGATGAAGGAAGACACTCTCGACTTGCTATGTGAGCCAGAAACAATGCTGCTGATACCCCAGATAGGGTAGAAATACCACAAAATGTTGGCTGGTAGAGGGTAGTGTGAGCAGGTGGTATCTTTGTTTACACTAGCGCGGGTGGTGAGTGGCGCGCGCGTGGATGACGTCACTGCTGCCTGACTCGCTGGCGGTGGGCGATGACGTCACGGGGTTCGGCCAGTACAAAAAATTCTCACGGCCTTGGGACAACTAACCCAGGTGGCTTTTTTCACACTAAGCCACAGGAATGGTGAATATCACTCTGACAAGCGTCTAACTTGTAGCACAGAGCGATTGGAGACAAAACTGCAAGGAACTGGCTTGCTGAAGAAACGACTGGCTTACTTGTATAACTGGCTTTCCTGAAGAAGCTGGCTTAGCTCTTAGGACTGGTAAACCTGAATTCTCTTACTTGCACACAGCAGTGAGATGCAGGATGGATGACAAGAGACAGACTGGATGACTGCAGGCTTGGCTTAGGCTCTTCCTATAAACTGGCTTACTTGTTGGCTTAATTGCAAAACCCAGATCAACTCTTCGGAGGTTTACTTGCAATTAGAAGCCAGAAGACTGGAGACACTGCTTCAGAAGAGTCTTGGATGACGACAAGGGTGAGGGGAAGGTGAGTCGCTGGCGACGGTTGATATTGACGCCCGCGGCGGTACTCTCTCACACCGGCTTCTTCCTCTTCTTGTTAAATCTGCTCAGATTACACAAAATCTAGGCCCACAAGCTGTCACCATTTGTGTTGTGGGGTTCTTTTCATAGATTTGGTAATATTAACAGACGATGAGCTTGGGTTTTGGTAGCGTTTAATGAGGCGTTGGATATATGGGAGCTGAGAGCATATGCCTGTGTCCGTCTGTCCTGCACTGAGTCTCGATGGTAACTGAGGCTTCTAGGCCGCCTTTCGCTGAGGCATTCAAAAGGCAGGCCTATCATTGGCTAATGCCAGATCACATGGGCAGAGGTTGGAAATCACGTGAACAGCCGTGATGCAGCCGTTATAAGTACAACCCGTACACTACTTGTGTGTTCTACACTACTTGTGTGTTCTACACTACTTGTGTGTTCTACACTACTTGTGTGTTCTACACTACTTGTGTGTTCAACACTACTTGTGTGTTCTACACTACTTGTGTGTTCTACACTACTTGTGTGTTCTACACTACGTGTGTGTTCTACACTACTCGTGTGTTCTACACTACTTGTTTGTTCTACACTACTTGTGTGTTCTACACTACTTGTGTGTTCTACACTACTTGTTTGTTCTACACTACTTGTGTGTTCTACACTACTTGTGTGTTCTACACTACGTGTGTGTTCTACACTACTCGTGTGTTCTACACTACTTGTGTGTTCTACACTACTCGTGTGTTCTACACTACTTGTGTGTTCTACACTACTTGTGTGTTCTACACTACTTGTGTGTTCTACACTACTTGTGTGTTCTACACTACTTGTGTGTTCTACACTATTTGTGTGTTCTACACTACTTGTGTGTTCTACACTACTTGTGTGTTCTACACTACTTGTGTGTTCTACACTACGTGTGTGTTCTACACTACTCGTGTGTTCTACACTACTTGTTTGTTCTACACTACTTGTGTGTTCTACACTACTTGTGTGTTCTACACTACGTGTGTGTTCTACACTACTCGTGTGTTCTACACTACTTGTTTGTTCTACACTACTTGTGTGTTCTACACTACTTGTGTGTTCTACACTACTTGTGTGTTCTACACTACTTGTGTGTTCTACACTACTTGTGTGTTCTACACTACTTGTGTGTTCTACACTACTTGTGTGTTCTACACTACTTGTGTGTTCTACACTACTTGTGTGTTCTACACTACTTGTGTGTTCTACACTACTTGTGTGTTCAACACTACTCGTGTGTTCTACACTACTTGTGTGTTCTACACTACTTGTGTGTTCTACACTACTTGTGTGTTCTACACTACTTGTGTGTTCTACACTACTTGTGTGTTCTACACTACTTGTGTGTTCAACACTACTCGTGTGTTCTACACTACTTGTTTGTTCTACACTACTTGTGTGTTCTACACTACTTGTGTGTTCTACACTACGTGTGTGTTCTACACTACTCGTGTGTTCTACACTACTTGTTTGTTCTACACTACTTGTGTGTTCTACACTACTTGTGTGTTCTACACTACTTGTGTGTTCTACACTAATTGTGTGTTCTACACTACTTGTGTGTTCTACACTACTTGTGTTTTCTACACTACTTGTGTGTTCAACACTACTTGTGTGTTCTACACTACTTGTGTGTTCTACACTATTTGTGTGTTCTACACTACTTGTGTGTTCTACACTACTTGTGTGTTCTACACTACTTGTGTGTTCTACACTACGTGTGTGTTCTACACTACTCGTGTGTTCTACACTACTTGTGTGTTCTACACTACTTGTGTGTTCAACACTACTTGTGTGTTCTACACTACTTGTGTGTTCTACACTACTTGTGTGTTCTACACTACTTGTGTGTTCTACACTACTTGTGTGTTCTACACTACTTGTGTGTTCACACTACTTGTGTGTTCACACTACTTGTGAGTTCTACACTACTTGTGTGTTCTACACTACTTGTGTGTTCAACACTACTTGTGTGTTCTACACTACTTGTGTGTTCTACACTAATTGTGTGTTCTACACTACTTGTGTGTTCTACACTACTTGTGTGTTCAACACTACTTGTGTGTTCTACACTACTTGTGTGTTCTACACTACTTGTGTGTTCTACACTACTTGTGTGTTCAACACTACTTGTGTGTTCTACACTACTTGTGTGTTCTACACTAATTGTGTGTTCTACACTACTTGTGTGTTCTACACTACTTGTGTTTTCTACACTACTTGTGTGTTCAACACTACTTGTGTGTTCTACACTACTTGTGTGTTCTACACTACTTGTGTGTTCTACACTACTTGTGTGTTCTACACTACTTGTGTGTTCTAAACTACTCGTGTGTTCTACACTACTTGTGTGTTCAACACTACTCGTGTGTTCTACACTACTCGTGTGTTCTACACTACTTGTGTGTTCTACACTACTTGTGTGTTCTACACTACTTGTGTGTTCTACACTACTCGTGTGTTCTACACTACTTGTGTGTTCTACACTACTCGTGTGTTCTACACTACTTGTGTGTTCTACACTACTTGTGAGCTCTACACTACTTGTGTGTTCTACACTATTTGTGAGCTCTACACTACTCTTGTGTTCTACAGTACTTGTGTGTTCTACACTACTTGTGTGTTCTACACTACTCGTGTGTTCTACACTACTTGTGTGTTCTACACTACTTGTGTGTTCTACACTACTCGTGTGTTCTACACTACTTGTGTGTTCTACACTACTTGTGAGCTCTACACTACTTGTGTGTTCTACACTATTTGTGAGCTCTACACTACTCTTGTGTTCTACAGTACTTGTGTGTTCTACACTACTTGTGTGTTCTACACTACTCGTGTGTTCTACACTACTTGTGTGTTCTACACTACTTGTGTTTTCTACACTACTTGTGTGTTCTACACTACTTGTGTGTTCTACACTACTTGTGAGCTCTACACTACTCGTGTGTTCTACACTACTTGTGTGTTCTACACTACTCGTGTGTTCTACACTACTTGTGTGTTCTACACTACTTGTGTGTTCTACACTACTTGTGTGTTCTACACTACTTGTGTGTTCTACACTACTCGTGTGTTCTACACTACTTGTGTGTTCTACACTACTTGTGTGTTCTACACTACTTGTGTGTTCTACACTACTTGTGTGTTCTACGCTGCTTGTGTGTTCTATACTACTTGTGTGTTCTACGCTGCTTGTGTGTTCTATACTACTTGTGTGTTCTACACTACTTGTGTGTTCTACACTACTCGTGTGTTCTACACTACTTGTGTGTTCTACACTACTTGTGTGTTCTACACTACTCGTGTGTTCTACACTACTTGTGTGTTCTACACTACTTGTGTGTTCTACACTACTTGTGTGTTCTACACTACTTGTGTCGTGTGGGTCTTGGGAGAGATATTTAGGTAGACATAGACACTCCTTGTAGGATGGTTACGGTATATTTACGGACTAAGAAGGAGAGAGTCCAGCCACGTCTGTCCAGTTCTAGGTCTGTCGCTAGTGAGGGGGTACGCCTATCTGAGACTATGCACATGCGCTGAGCCTCTGACGTCAGCGGGTATTGTGACGTCACACGCAAAGTCACCAGCTGTATAAGTGGGATGAATGCTGATACACTACACAAGTGTATATATGATACTGACACGACAGCTCGGCTATGTTATTGTATGACGTCTCGGCATACTATACAACTCTATAGGCTGAACAGACAGGTGGTACTGGGTGAATCTATACAATAGCAAACACATTATAACTTGGAACTAATCAAGATTAATCTTACTCTCGCACTTCTTGAGTTAACAGTACATAAGAGAATGTTAATGGATCTAGATATAAACATTATATATATATTTACAAGGAAGAAGTTTTAACAGAAAAGAGAGACTCGGCTACCAGGTCAACTGTTAAAACTCAGAACTCATAGGGAACATGAACACACAAAAAAAA
>WNWK01059667.1:0-10133 GCA_009830355.1 Cherax destructor | reverse complement strand
TCACGTGTTACCCAGTAAAAACACACTTTTAATACCTCCTCAGCTTCATTATGCATATTTACTTATATAGTTTCCTTTTACCCTTGAACCTAATAAAACATGTTCTCCAAAAACAGCCATCAGTAGTAATTTTTAGGAAATTTTATAAAAGGAATTTTGCCTTGTTGACACTAAACAGCCTGTTATGTCTTGTTAAATATCTTTAAATTTGAAAATGGTATAAAATACTGACAAGGTGATGATTCACAGCCGGTGAGATCAGTAAAGATCCCCAAATTGTTGCACGGTTCTCAACTTTAAATATCGATTATCTCTCACTGACATGATCTTTTTTGGCCAAGTACCCACCAACGTGGCTGTCTTCTTCTTCCCAACCTAACTGTTCCTATTGTCATCGACCATTTTTCAGACTGGGTTCCTCAGCTTTCAACTGACCTATTTGATGACCTGACTGCCCCGTCCTCACCTGACCTGTCATCTGGCTCTATCCCCCTTTCTCTCTGCCCAGGTCTTTCGTGATTACATATCCACAACTTTATTTACTTTTCCTTTTTTCCCTTTTGTATTTCGCCCCTCTTTCACGCCCCTCAAGTGAGTGTTCTCAGTCTGTCTTTGATCCCTTTTTTTTTTAAAAATGAATTGATTTTAACTTTCTCTGTGTTTCTCCCCATTTATATTCATCATACATTATGGAGATATAGCTGGCATCATCTGGCATTTGGATTATGGGGATTCTCTGAAGATAGGGCACACCGGGTTACTCTGGACAGGTCCATAAAAAGGGCATCAGTGGTAATGAGCAGATACGAAGCGAGGTCACACTAACGTGATTTTCCCGATTTGTGTGTGACATTCAGGGGAAAAATGTCAAAAAGATGTTTTTTATATTATTGTTATGAAGGGTTAGCTTTTGTCCCCCTGTCCATCATGGGGACAAGAGCACATGGACAAATGAAATAAGGGAATTAGGCCTAAAAAGGGGTTAATAGGAATCCCTCAATTTATATCTACAATTTATCTTATTTATTGCGCACATTTGGATATTTGCTTAATTTATTCGGTAATATTTTTTCAAAAAAAAGCATTACATATCGCACTGGTTTTTAACTGTCTATATCGTAGAAGGGAACGGGAACAATAGTTTCTCCAGTGGGGGAAGTGACTATGTAGGAAGCCGGAAACACTTGGTAATTGAACAGACAGGGGAAGTGGTGTTCAGCGGTTGAGAACACGGGACACAGGGAAACATCCTGCATCACGTTGATGACAACAAGGACGTGTTGTAACGGGAGACACTGCCTCACCTCGTACCCACCCCTTTGTTTAAATTGCTGGGTTGGGGGACTGCCCACCTTCAAGGCCGAGGGGGACCATCCCCTATCAAGGCCGAGGGGGGACCATCACCTATAAAGGCCGAGGGACTGACCACCACCATCAAAGCTGAGGGACTGACCACCACCTATCAAGGCCGAGGGACTGACCACCACCTATAAAGGCCGGGGGAGGACCATCACCTATCAAGGCCGAGGGACTGACCACCACCTATCAAGGCCGAGGGACTGACCATCACCTATCAAAGCAGGGGACTGCCCACCACCTATAAAGGGCCCGAGGACTGACCACCACCTATAAAAGCTGAGGGACTGACCACCACCTATAAAAGCAGGGGGATGACCACCACCTATCAAAGCAGGGGGACTGACCACCACCATAAAAGCAGAGGGACTGACCACCACCTATCAAGGCAGAGGGACTGACCACCACCTATCAAAGCAGGGGGACTGCCCACCACCTATCAAAGCTGAGGGACCCCACCACCTTAAGGCCGGGGGACGACCATCACCTATCAAAGCTGAGGGACGACCACTACCTATCGCGGGGGATTGACCATCACCTATAAAAGCAGGGGGATGACACCACCTATCAAGGCCGAGGACTGACCACCCCCTATCAAAGCAGAGGGATGACCACCACCTATCAAAGCAGAGGACTGACCACCACCTATCAAAGCAGAGGGACTGACCACCACCTATCAAAGCAGAGAGACTGACCACCCCCCATCAAGGCGGGGACTGACCACCACCTATCAAGGGGGGGCTGACCACCACCTATCAAAGCAGAGGGATGACCACCCCCTATCAAAGCAGGGGGACTGACCACCACCTATCAAAGCAGAGGGACTGCCCACCACCTATAAAAGCAGAGGACTGACCACCACCTTAAGGCCCAGGGGGGACTGACCACCACTTATCAAAGCAGGGGGACTGACCACCACCTATCAAAGCAGAGGGACTGACCACCACCTATCAAGGCAGAGGGACTGACCCCCCCTATCAAAGCAGGGGGACTGACCACCACCACCCAAGGCCGAGGGACTGACCCCCAAATATCAAGGCTGAGGGACTGACCACCCCCTATAAAGGGCCCGAGGGACTGACCACCACCATCAAGGCTGAGGGACTGACCACCCCTATCAAGGCCGGGGGGACTGACCACCACCTATCAAAGCAGGGGGACTGACCACCACCATCAAGGCAGAGGGACGACCACCCCCCCATCAAGGCTGGGGGACTGACCACCCCCTATCAAAGCTGAGGGACTGACCATCACCTATCAAGGCTGGGGGACTGACCACCACCTATCAAGGCAGGGGGGACTGACCACCACCTATAAAGGGCAGGGGGACTACCCCACCTATCAAGGCTGAGGGACTGACCACCACCTATCAAAGCTGGGGACTGACCATCACCATCAAACAGGGGGACTGACCACCACCTATCAAGGCCGAGGGACTGCCACCACCTATCAAGGCCGAGGGACTGACCCCCACCTATCAAAGCAGGGGACTGACCACCCCCTATCAAGGCTGAGGGACTGACCACCACCATCAAAGCAGAGGGAATGACCACCACCTATCAAAGCAGAGGGACTGACCACCACCTACAAAGAAAGAGGGACTGACCACCACCTATCAAACCCGAGGGACTGACTACCACCATCAAGGCTGAGGGACACCACCACCTATAAAGGGCCCGAGGGACTGACCACCACCATCAAAGCAGGGGGACTGACCACCACCATCAAGGCTGAGGGACTGACCCCCCCTATCAAAGCAGGGGGACTGACCACCACCTATCAAACAGGGGGACTGCCCATCACCTATCAAGGCCGAGGGACTGACCACCACCATCAAAGCAGGGGGACTGACCACCACCTATCAAGGCCGAGGGACTGACCACCACCTATCAAGGCCGGGGGACTGACCACCACCTATCAAGGCCGAGGACTGACCACCCCCCTATCAAGGCCAGGGACTGACCACCACCATCGGCCGAGGGACTGACTACCACCTATCAAGGCTGAGGGACTGACCCCCATCTATAAAGGGCCCAAAGGGAGGACCACCACCTTCAAGGCCGAGGACTGACCACCACCTATCAAGGCCGAGGGACTGACCACCACCTATCAAGGGCCCAAAGGGGAGTGACCACCACCATCAAGGCCGAGGAACGACCACCACCTATCAAGGCCAAGGAGTGACCACCACCATAAGGGCCCAAAGGGGAGTGACCACCACCTATAAACCAAGGGAGTGACCACCACCTATAAAGGGCCCGAGGACTGACCACCACCTATAAAGGGCCGGGAGTGACCACCACCTATAAAGGGCCCAAATTGGTGACCACCACCTATCAAGGCCGAGGACTGACCACCACCTATCAAGGCCGGGGACTGACCACCACCTATCAAGGCCAAGGAGTGACCACCACCATAAGGCCGGGGGACTGACCACCACCTATCAAGGCCAAGGGAGGACCACCACCATCAAGGCTGGGGGACTGATACCACCTATCAAGGCCAAGGGGGACCACCACCTATCAAGGCCGAGGGACTGACCACCACTTATAAAGACTGAGGGACTGACCACCACCTATCAAGGCTAAGGGACTGACCACCACCTATCAAGGCTGAGGGACTGACTACCACCTATCAAGGCCGGGGGAGTGACCACCACCTATCTAGTCTGAGGGACTGACCACCACCTATAAAGACTGAGGGACTGACCACCCCCCTATCAAGGCAAAGGGGACTGACCACCACCTATCAAGGCGAGGGACTGACCACCACCAGTGTTATATTCGACTGAAGAAGCCAGCTGTTCAAGAGGAACGTTTCGGTAATATAATAGCCAAGTATTTCACATGATTCTTGTTTATCAACTGGTCACTATTGTTTACCATCAACAAGATGATACGGTGCCCCGTGTCCTGGGGCACGTGGCTTCACCGGCGAGGGTCTGGGTTCGATTCCTTACACTGGTTGTTTATGTTCACCTATCAGTAAAATGGGTACCTGGGTGTTAGTCGACTGGTGTGGGTCGCACCCTGGGACAAAATTGACCTAATTTACGTGAAATGCTCTGCAAACAAGGGGCTTTCTATATACTAGTATGTCATTGATGTCAGCTAGGCGTGTATACCTTGTACATGTACTTGTAGAAATAAAGATATTATTATTATTATTAGGAAAAAGTTATATGATTTATATTTCACCAAATAAGCAAGCTGATATTTACAGTATGTACAGTAACATAAAAGTATACAACATAGTGATCAAAGGAGGCAAAATGCAAGAGCCAGAGAATGATCATGAGCGACCAGCAGCCCTTAAATTCTTAGCACCCGGTTCGCTGGTTGGGAGGCAGCCTATATGGGAGTGTGCCATACGCTGAATAAAGTGTAACATACTGTAGCATGCCATACAAGAGTTTCCAGGGAAATCAATGGTTTCCAGGTGAAGCAGGGTTTCCAGGGAAAGCAAGGGTTTCCTGGGAAGAAAGGGTTTCAGGAAAGCAAAGGTTTCCAGGAGAAGCAAGGGTCTCTGGGGAAGCAAGGGTTTCAGGTGAAGCAAGGAATTCCCTAGGAAGCAAGGGCTCCAGGGAAAGAAAGGGTTTCCAGGTGAAGCAAGGGTTTTCAGGGAAGCAAGGGTTTCCTGGGGAAGCAAGGGTTTTCAGGGAAGCAAGGGTTTTTGGGGAAGCAAGGGTTTCAGGGGAATCAAGATTTTCCAGAATGAGCAAGGGTTTCCATGGAAAGCAAGGGTTTCAGGTGAAGCAAGGGTTTCAGGTGAAGCAAGAGTTTCCAGGAAGCAAGAGTTTCCAGGAAGCAAGAGTTTCCAGCTGATGTTAATGGAAGACAAGGGATTACCACCAGTGATGGACCATGCATTACCACCAGTGGTGGACCATGCATTACCACCATTGGTGGACCATGGATTACCACCAATGGGGGACCATGGATTACTACCAATGGTGGACCATGGATTACCACCAATGGTGGACCATGGATAACCACCAATGGTGAACCATGGATTACCACCAATGGTGGACCATGGATTACCACTCAATGGTGGACCATGGATTACCACAATGGTGGACCATGGATTACCACCAATGGTGGACCATGGATTACCAACAATGGTGGACCATGAATTACCACCAGTGGTGGACCATGCATTACCAGCAGTGGTGGACCATTTATTACCACCAATGGTGAACCATGGATTAGCACCAATGGTGGACCATGAATTACCAACAATGGTGGCCCATGGATTACCACCAATGGTCCAATGGTGGACCATGGATTACCACCAGTGGTACTTGGTCTTAATGACTACTAACAGAAAATGAGTAAAACCAAAGAAAATGTTAATTTTGAAAATATGATGGATAACTTATGTTTAAATGTATGTTCACGTCTATAAGTAAGTATATTTAGGTACAAGTACACATAAGTGCAATTATCATACATAGTATGATATAAGTAAATTACCTAGGATGACCCAAAAAAGTCAAAGTGACTTATTTCCATTGTGGTCCTTGTAATATCTTATAATTAAAGCCTAGCTCTAAGATACAGTAGAAATCAGTCATGATTATAACTTAAAAATTTAAAACGACTAAGTAACTCAACTGTGTGAAGATCACTTATAATAAAAGGAGATATACTAGGAATAAGATCAAATGAGTTGTTTATATTAACAATACTGTATCAGCAGCCACACCCGGGTGTGATCAAACTGAATTTGATTTTTGTCTCCAGCAGTAACAGCCTGGTTTATCAGACCCTGCTCCACCATGGGGCGTTGACCCCCCAAAACCCCCTCCAGGTAAACATACAGATACAGGATGGGTTTTGAACTCCCCCAAAAAGAGAGGATATGGATTTTCCATCCAGTGTTGTTGGGGCCTGGGGAAAATCCGCAGCCAGGGGCGACTGGGGTTATTTTTACGCGGGGGAAAAAAAGAAAATACACTGAGATGCGAACAGTAGTTCATGGGGGGGTTAGCGGCCCGGTGCGCACCAGAGACGTCATCAGTGAGGTGGATTTGCTTCCAGCCCCTGCCACATCAACCACCCTTATCACCAGCTGTTGAATCTTCCACAACCTATACGTCAAATTTGATTGACATGTGCTGCAGACAGAGCCACTTAACAAAATGCGCATCTGATATTGAAGCTATAACCTAATATACCATCATATTGTCATTAAAAATCATTAGAACATCAAGAGGTGTCTCACTCGAACACATTTCCAAACCATTACTTGCTTAAGCCAAGTTAAACAATGTGGGTGACGTGAGAACATTGAGCTCATAACAAAGACAGACCTGGATAAGAAGAACTCCGGGCGGAGTATGGCAAGCCTTCAGCTCCTGGTTGCCACTGTTCACTTAGTAAATAGTTACCTGGGTGTTAGCGACTGGTGTGATCCTCATTCGAGGTGAAGAAAACTATTACGATAAGTAATTCCGAAGACTTAATAATCCGGGAGAATCCAAGGATGTGAAGTAGTTAATTATACCGCATATGCGGCTAGTTTATCATACACCCGCAGCGCATCCTGTGAGCGGTAGAGAAAAAGCAGAATTACAGAGGTCACAATGGGATATCAGATCCCAGTGCACATATTGTAATCATTTCATATATAAAAATTACTTCATATGGAAAACACAATATAGAGCTGCAATCAAAAAAAAAATTATTACCAATAAAAACTTTATCACAGTGTTGAAGTCTTGTCGTCTATACATTTATCTATCAGATATAAAATGTGGATACTGTCTCAAGATTTCATATTTTTATCGTTAACAATAAAATAAGACACCTGTCTATGTTCATTTCATCAGAAAATAGGTCCCTGGGTGTTAGTGGAGGGGTGGGTCGCATCCTACAAAACTGACCTAATTTGCCCGAAATGCTCAGCATAACAAGGGGTTTATAGTAGTATGTCATAGATGTCAGCTATGGTCTGTATACCATGTACATGTAATTGTAGAAATAAAGATATTATTATTATTTATTATTATTATTATTATTATTATTATTATTATTATTATTATTATTATTATTATTATTATTATTATATTATAAAATGTGTTGCATATTCTGTAAGGTTTGAATGTAGGTGTGTCTGAAAGTTTAATGACTGGATACTAAGATATAATATTCCAATGAATGATCTGAGTCCACAAACTTGCATTTTGTCACCTTTTCCACAGACATGTTAAACCTGACACATTTCATTTTGATTGACAATTGATCTGCTACTTAATAGCTATGCTGTTCTACTTCAGCCTCGTTTACAATGATTTTTTTTTTTAATTTCTGTTTGGAAGCCAAAACAATACGCGACATTCTCTTTTTTTAAACTGTTTAACTAATTCATAAACGTCATGTTCCTTTGGGTTTATATGAGGGGAATCCACAAAACCCTTTGATTATAATCCCAATTTGTTATTCGGAAGATATACACCAGCCCATTTACTTCTCATGCTATTTAAAAAAAGAAGGTTCTGGTTTCTACACACTCATGTGGTCCAGAGTAGAGGTGTATGGAGGGAAAATTTTAGACATCCGCGGATGGGATGGGGATTAGGGGTCACATCTTGACATCCGGGGGATGCGGATTTTTCAGGACAGTCATAAAACACCAGATTTTTGGTTTTTTTACCCATGGCAAATATTTTATTAATAATACTTTTATTACATAATACTTTTTTTTTTACATAATATTTTATTACATAATACTTTTATTACATAATATTTTTATTACTTCTTTTATTACATAATACTTTTTATTTATAATACTTTATTACATAATTTTTTTATTTATAATATTTTTATTACATAATACGTACTTTTTTTACATAATCAATTGACATTGGGAAAGGTTTTTTCTTAAGAATAAATTTTCCGGTTTTTCCATGTCTTTTTTTTGCTAAATGAGGCAACAACACGGAACAACGCTCACAGGAACACTGTTGGGGAAAAACTGAACAACGCTCACTAGGAACACGCTTGGGGGCAACACGAACAACCCCCACTAGGGAAAACTGTTGGGGAAAACGAACAACTGCTCACTAGGAACAAAATTTCTTGGTGGGCAAACGAACAACTGCTCACAGGGAAAATGCTTTGGGGACAACACGAACAACTGTCACTAGGAACACTGTTGGGGGACAACACGAACAACTGCTCACAGAACACTGCTTGGTGGGAACACTGAACAACTGCTCACAGGAACACTGCTTGGGGACAAAACTGAACAACTGCTCACTAGGAACACTGTTGGGGGGCAAACTGAACAATGCTCACTAGAACACTGCTTGGGGGGCAACACTGAACAACGTCCAGGAAAATGCGGGGGCAAACGAACAACGCTCACTAGAACACTGCTTGGTGGGCAACACAACAACTGCTCACTAGGGGGCACTGCTTGGGGGACAACACTGAACAACTGTTCACTAGGAACACTGCTTGGTGGACAACACTGAACAACTGCTACAGGGGCACTGCGGTGGGCAAACTGAACAACTGTCACTAGAAAACTGGGTGGCAACACTGAACAACTGCTCACTAGGGGCACTGCTTGGGGGAAACACTGAACAACTGTCACTAGGAACACTGCTTGGGGGACAACACTGAACAACTGCTCACTAGGAACACTGCTTGGGGCAACACTGAACAACGCTCACCAGCAACACTGTTTGGGGGGCAACACGAACAACTGCTCACTAGGAACACTGCTTGGGGACAACACGAACAACGCTCACAGCAACACTGCTTGGGGGCAACACTGAACAATGCTCACTAGGGAACACTGTTTTGGTAAGCAAATTTAAAATGAACAACTGCTCACTAGAACACTGCTTGGGGGGGAAAACTGAACAACTGCTCACTAGGGAACACTGCTTTTGGTTAAAAAACACTGAACAACTGCTCACTAGGGAAAACTGCTGGGTGGGCAACATAACAACGCTCACTAGGAACACTGCTGGGGGGGCAACACAGATACTGGCAACAATCTTCGACAAATCATGGTACTCCCCTTATTTTTTCCACCACTGCAGCTTCTTCACGTTCCACTAATTTCTTTTCCTTATGATATCTCTCAAAAAATCTTGATGGTTTTGCTTGCTGCAGACTCTGCAGAGGTTCCCTTTATCACTGCTGCAAGCCAAAATATTTTTTCATCTAATGTTGCAACCATTTAGTTGTTTGCGCTGAGTCTTTTTTCTTCGTTTCTTTCATTTCTCTCTTCACACAGTCTGGGAAGTGATTTCACTTGATTAGTTATGTGAACTGAGGAAAATTTTTTTTCTTGTATCTTGGGTGATGTTTTAATTTTAAAATTTCATTAACCCGAAAATCTTTTTTCAACTTCAGTTTATTATTTGCCTCATGATGTTTACTCCGTGTTGCCTCTTTATCTTTTTTTTGACTCAGGGTGATTCAGTGTTTGGTTCAATTTCTGAACTTAAATTTAGGGGATATTCAGAATGAGAAACTTGTGTGTTGACTGTGTTGTTTAAGAGTGATTTAAGGATACTACAAGAGGTATTTCTTTAGCATGTTTATGTTTAGTCACCATTCTTTTTGGGGATGTTATAAGGTGATAAATTAACAATGCAAATTTGGCTTTATTGAGGAAAAGGCCCCAAGGGCTTTATCATCCATACAAAGGAGACTCATGAAATCAGAGGTTGAGGCAGTCCCCCCGAGTCGATGTGTCAGTCCATTTCGGTGGGAGAAGTATATACCGTAGGAGGGAGGCCCTAGTTGGTTACATTTTTC
>WNWK01059666.1:0-10134 GCA_009830355.1 Cherax destructor | reverse complement strand
CAGCAATCCACACGGCGGAAACTGGACAGTCGGAGTTAAACCAGAGTCTGCTCGACGAGAGTGGCCGGACAGCACTCGTGTCCAGGGCCCGCTGTAAGGGCTTGCGGAAGGTGAACTTGACGTAGACTCACCTTTACCTTCGCTGGCGGGAGGATGTGGAAACTTTTTTAGTCACTAAAAGTTCCACAGGGTAAGGGAGCCGTTAGGAGCCTTACACACCGTGGATCGGCCCTCGGAGTTTATAAACCCACACTCCCAACCAAAACAACTACACACTCCAGCTTTTGAAGGTGACTATTGTGTATATTTTAATTGATAGATTTATTCACCTAGGAACACCTAGGCAAGTTTGTACAGATAGAAACTAATAGTAGGATTATTAAGGCAACGTTAGGTATTAATACTGTAGCTCTAGCACCCTAATATAGGTAGTTATAGGCCTGAATAGGCAAGCATTAGGTTATGTTAGCTAGAGACAACTGGCAGCCCACACGAATCTAGGCAGTGTGGTGGTCAGAAATTGACCTACGTTCTTCCAGACCAGACTCCACACGAACAAGACGTGCTGAGATTAGGCAGCACCCCCACGTGACCCAACATCTGTCCTGGGGCCCTGGAGGAGATCCCAGAGTACCGTGGACATCTGCCTCCATCCAGACCCTGTCACAGTAAGACTAGGCTTTCTTTCTCTCAGTATCTGGCCAGTTTTCTGGGGGAAACGTTAGTGAGTTATCTGTGGGTCTTAGGCGGACGGACGACTATGTGTTGGTATGTACCAGCGTCGTCTCTTAAGTTCAAGTCTGGAAGCTAGTGTTACTTACTGTATATTGCTCAAGGGCTTCCCAAGGAACCAGGGAACTCTGAGGTGCAGACAGGACACTAATTACACCATCTTTTGCAGACAAAGTTTCTTCACTGCACATGGTGTTAGGAGGGGTTATATATAAGGAAGACCAGGACACATAGCCACCCTTTTTTTCCAAGTAAGTAATCTCCCTTCTAGTATTGTGTAGGCAGTGTGGGGTTCCCCTTACTGCAATCAGCTAGAAATTTGTACCATAGCCACTTGTAAGTCTGAGAGAAGTGTCTCAGAGTGTCGGTGTCAACAGTGCTTGCCCAGAGTGCAACTTACAAGAGGCCAATCCAGACAAGTTTCTACAGATAGTAACATATGTGTAAATTACCCAGGATAACTAGGATATTTTAATAGGTAAATGTCGGCCCTGGAACCTTCTTCACTTCAGTAAAAAATGTACCATTGTCTACATTTCTAGTTACTTATTGGTATCACATACCATTACTTTTTACCAATCCAGAGGAATTTCCTTAAATACGTTTACTTACATATACACAAATAGTCACATTGACTATCTGGGTTCCTACACATATGCTGCTATGTATGATAATCTATGTAATTGTGTATACTTGAATAAACTTACTAGATGAAGTTTATAAATAACAAAAAGGGCACAATACCGTGACTGGAACAATACACACACAACCCGCACATATAAAAAAGAGAGGAGCTTACGACGACGTTTCGGCCCGACTTGGACCATTTACAAAAGTCGTTTCGGTCCAAGTCGGGCCGAAACGTCGTCGTAAGCTCCTCTCTTTTTATATGTGCGGGTTGTGTGTGTATAGATGAAGTTTCTTTAATTATAGAGTAGCATTGTCCAAGTAGAGTTAACAAGTCAATGGTTGGAGCGTGGTTGTTGCCGTGGCGGTCCCATGGTGTAATGGTCAGCACTTTGGACTCTGAATCCAACAATCCGAGTTCGAGTCTCGGTGGGACCTTTCAGTTTTCCCTTTTTTTCACTGTTATTATCTTTTTTAAGCTGGAAAGCGTTAAATCCACAGGGGTTTATGCAGCGTCTAGGGGTATGGGAGGTAATTAGGTTGAATCCAAAGGCTGTGTGACCCCGTAAGGGTCATACAAGAGCTATGACTCGACCCCTGAAACCACATATTGGTGAGTACGTTATTATTATAATCAAAACTAAGGGTTAAACCCACAAGTCATACAGTGCTGCATGCAAGAGTAAAATTGAAATTAAGGTTGATACAATAGGTTACTTTGTAAAGTCAGGAATCCAATGGAAATAAGCGAATTGATCTGATTTTTTTGGGTTATCCTGGGTGGTTCTCTACACATATGCTGCTATGTATGATAATATATGTAACTGTATTTGTGTATACCTGAATAAACTTACTTAGGACTGGGGAGGACAAGTCCCATTCTTGTGCCCCAAAACTCCTCACCAGCGTCAAGGACCTCCATGGATAGCCTCCAGGTTGTAAATTTGCACTATATAAATATCCTCTTTTCTGCAACATTGCATTATTATAATCAAAAGGAAGCGCTAGTGCAACATTGCAAATTCCTGATGTGTTTGCAACACGAAAGGCCTAGAGCTATCATTCAACTCCCCCCGTGGTTGTATTGCATCTAGGTCCTCTTCACTGGATCAAGAGTCCTTCACCGGTTTCAAGACCCTCATGAGAGGACCAGAGCCCCATCAAGGATCCCCCATGAGGGACCAGAGCACCATCATGAAGGACCAGAGCACCATCATGAAGGACCAGAGCACCATCATGAAGGACCAGAGCACCATCATGAAGGACCAGAGCACCATCATGAAGGACCAGAGCACCATCATGAAGGACCAGAGCACCATCATGAAGGACCAGAGCACCATCATGAAGGACCAGAGCACCATCATGAAGGACCAGAGCACCATCATGAAGGACCAGAGCACCATCATGAAGGACCAGAGTACCATCATGAAGGACCAGAGCACCATCATGAAGGACCAGAGCACCATCATGAAGGACCAGAGCACCATCATGGACCAGAGCACCATCATGAAGGACCAGAACACCATCATGAAGGACCAGAGCACCATCATGAAGGACCAGAGCCCCATCAAGGACCCCCTTCATGAGGGACCAGATTATTGTTATTATTATAATCAAATAGAAGCGCTAAACCACAGGGGTTATACAGCATGAGGGACCAGAGCCCCCATCCATGAGGACGAGAGCCCCATCATCAAGGACTTCGCATGAGGGACCAGAGCACCATCATGAAGGACCCCCCATGAGGGACCACAGCCCCCATCCATAAGGACTAGAGCCCCATCAAGGACCTCCACACCTTCGGAAGGTAATTTTTTTTAAGAAACATTTGGCAACAATGCTCTGTAAAAAGGTTGCTGATAGAAATTTGAGTAAATTTTTCATATTTTCTATAGTATTCATGGAGGATGGAGCACTAAACCCATAGGTCATTCAGCGCCCCCCGATAATAATTAAATATTCGATCCAAATGTTTTCAGTATTTTTTTTTAGCATTTTATTCAGATAAAATCGCTAACCCGCAGGGGTCATGGCGCCAGGAGGGTTAGGTAAGGTTCGTCAGGAAACAGGACAAGTGTTTCCTGACGCGGGTCTTAGTCAGATGATGACCCGCCGTTGGAGCTTTTGGTCATCTGACCGAGGCCTTCCGCTGGCTTACCGGTCCACCCCTTTAAAAAATCATGGTCAATTATAACTATTTTTTAATGGATGTTAGGTTCTTGGCGCTAGGAGAATGCCATTCACTGGGGTCAAGAATTAATGTGGAAACGCTAAACCTGTAGGGGTCATACAGCGTCTGGGAGAATGGGAGGCATTCAGATTAAATCCAAGGAAAAGGCAGGCACGCCCAATTCCTTGGACCAAGAGCCCATTACCGGCATCAGGGGAATGCTTCCCAAGAAGAGTTAAATTCGTATGGAATTTCAACATGTTCGTTACTGCCAGTATTTACAACAGGTAGTAAAGGTTACAATTACATGGAATACAAAGATTTTGTACCAGAAATTTCGGTGGAAAGGAAACAAAGTCTATAGTTCAAACATTTGTACGTTTATCTTCGAAATATAAAAATATTATCACAAAGCAACTATTATCACAAGAGGCATAACTTGCCTGACTAGGAGACTTCCTTCTCAACGCATGGGAGATGGCCACAGCATGACCCTCTGTTAGATGCCTCTTTCCTGTGCAGGTTAAGAGTACTTACAGCAGGTTTTCCCATGGTGTACATTATCCCCCACTTATGTAGTGCAATGAGACAGGTGATTACCCATTCATTCAACAATACTAGCCCGGATAACTACAAACAGTATAACATTTGTAAGAATCGGACAGTGAACGCTTATAAATAACTGATGGGACGTCTCACAAACCATCGTCAACCATATTTCTAAATACACATGTAACTTAATCTGCTGACACCAAAAGCCAGCCTGAAGGTTTAAAAAAATAGTACAATTAAAAAAGTCATTAAACAATTTTTGTTATACAATCCTAGTCTCCGGTATACAGGCCGGCTCTGGACACACCAGGCTTCCAGAGCCACACACGAGCCTATACATTCAATGAGAGTAAATAACTTTTAAAGCATTCTTACACCTTAACTCTAAAACTTTTTTGAGCACATCGTGTCAGAGTACATTAAATGGGCCTCAATCTTGGAGTTGTTCAGATTGTCCTCGGCCCAACTCGGGCAATCCAGAAGACAGAGGCCTTTCTTAAGAGCTATTTTGGTGCAGAGATCCAAGGAATTTTCCTTTCACATATATATATTAACAAATATAATGAAGATATGACAATACAGTGATGTGAAAAAAGTGGCAATGAGGTGAAACTCTCAGATATTTGTTCAGTATTTAAATAAGATGATCGCCAGTGTCCCTTATGAGCTAATGAGAATGATTTATGAATGTATTACAACTATGATGAATGTTACTTGACTTGGCAGTGATGTTTATTGTCTTACGGGATACTTGTGTAACGCCTGTGAGTTGTCTAGAAGACATCCACTACAAAAGATGATGATAAGTATGACTATTTAAAAAAATGGTCCAATATATGAGGTGCTCCTGCTGAAGTGAATGCTGATAATCCATAATCCAGGATGTCAGCTGTAGATGATGCAGCTCCATGTCTTAAATATAACAGCTACCCCTTAATTCTCCAGAGATCCTCCATGTATTTGGTGATTATTCAGCATGGCTACTTGGCCCACGCAACTCAGATGTGTAAAGCAATTCTGGAAAAGCCCACCAACTGCCTCCACAAGTACAAAACATACAACACTAGGATCTCCCAGCATTTACTCATAAAATGTTCTCTTTGTGAGCTCATAACTGGGAGAAATGATCATTCTCCTTTTACCGCCAAGTGACCTGTGAACAACAAGAAAGGAAAAAGTCAAAATGGAGTTTTAACTTTTAAAGTTTTAGCAAATAAAATGTATAGTTTATTTGTCAATACTTGGTAAAATATTATAATCAAAACCAAGTGCTAAACCCACAAGGGTCAAGTGTACTTGATAAAGGTTTAGGACCTAATGGAACAATTTATTATCAAGGTTTCTATGATGGCATAAATGTGAAATATCATTATCTGGTAAATTCAGAAATTAAATTATTCTAGTTACAGTGGTAAACCTTTTGCGTCAACTAGAAGCACAGGAAGGAAAAGGCCTCCCCCCAAAAATGCAATTAACAAAATTACTTTGAAACTCACCTAAAGATTCTGGCCATTTTGGTGTACCAGGAGGCAGGGTCAGGTTTTAGTCTGAGGACAAGGAGGTGTGTGGAGGGCATACTCCTGTCTGCCTTCACCTTGGCTAGAAGCTGTTCTGGTTCCTCAGGTTCCTCGTAAAACACCACAATTACACAACCTCTGTAACAATGAGAAAGTATCTTAAGCATCAACTAGAAGAAATACATAGCAAATATCCCTAAAAAAAAAAAAAGAAAACAAATTTGTAAATACACTGCACAAAAATTACCCAAAGTGATGCATTTTAATATGAAATAGACCATTACAGTGTTGTGGTATCAAGTTGGAAAACCCACCTAACTAACTTTTAGCAAATCTGGCAAACAATACCACTGAAGCTCACCTTAGGCCGCAAGCTTCATCCTTGGAGAGATAGAGGACGTGATCTGCTACTTGGTCAAGTAAGTTTGGAGGGAAGACGATGTTGTTCTGAGTAGTATGTCTTATCTGTTCCTCCACTCGTCCCTTAAGCACCAGTCTTGCTCTCTTCTCTGTTGGGTCTTCTATACTCTCGTTCAGAAGCTCTAAGGAACAAGAAAGAAATCTGATTAAAGCTCTCTCAATATTACATTTCCTGCAACAAGCTAAAAACCCAACCATTAATTAATACTTATTTCGATACAATAATCAAGCCAAAATTACGTTTGTTGTATACAACAAACGCAATGAAAAAAACCCACTAAGAATTCAGATGTAATTCAAATTTTTATTTCTTTGGATAGTATAGAACGTGTGATTTACACGTTATAAAATAATGTTAATTAAGCACAAAAAGCCACTAGAATGCTTGATCAGTTCGGAAGAATGACCAAGAATAATTCCCAATCCTATTCA
Organism: Cherax destructor; assembly: GCA_009830355.1. Classification (NCBI taxonomy): domain Eukaryota; kingdom Metazoa; phylum Arthropoda; class Malacostraca; order Decapoda; family Parastacidae; genus Cherax; species Cherax destructor. Next base: position 3,684 of record WNWK01059666.1, on the reverse strand, counting down.
AAGAATAAATTGTCAAGTTTATCTTAGAACATTCTAGCATGTAAGTTTATTTAGGCACAGGTACACAAAAGTACAATTATCATAGTGTACATTAACTAGGATAACCTCCCAAAAAAGTTAGTGACTTATTTCCATCGGGGTCCTTGTACAGTACTCAAAAGCTTATCAAAATACAATTAAAACAATGAGATGAAATGTGTAGCCTGTTCCTATCACGAGAACCATTTTTTAACCAATTTAAAACAATAACATATATAGAAACTCTTCTTCAAAGGTAATGTGAAGTGCTGAACCAATTTAAAAAAGAATAACATATGTAAAGTGTTCAGGCAGAAAGTTCTAGCAAGTTCTCCACGCACTGGCGCCCCCATTAACATCCCCTCCCCCTATGCATTGGTTGTCATCCCTCCCCCTATCCATGGGTTGCCCTCCCTCCCCCTATCCATGGGTTCCCTTCCCTGCCGTGGTACAACCCCTTCCCAACTCCCCTTAGCAACTTATGACGCCAGACTTTCTCCAGAGTGGAGGCCACAGCCATTATAACCACTTCAATTACTCCCCCGTCCATGTACCTCACGCATTTAACCTCACCCACAAACCCATTAACTCGTTCACCTCACCCATTCATCCTCTTCACCCACTCCATCAATTTCACCCATCTCTCGCATCTATTTCACTCATCCCACTCATTTCACCGGCCTCAAGCATCCATTTCACCCATCTAGCATCCATATCATCCGTCACACACATCCATTTCACCCATCTAGCATCCATATCATCCGTCACATCCATTTCACCCATCTAACATACATATTATCCGTCACACATCTATTTCACCCATCTAGCATCCATATCACCATCTAGCATCCATATCACCCATCTAACATCCATATCATCCGTCACACATCCATTTCACCCATCTAGCATTCATATCCGTCACATCCATTTCACCCATCTAACATTCATATCCGTCACATCCATTTCACCCATCTAGCATCCATATCATCCGTCACATCCATTTCACTCATCTAACATCCATATCATTTATCCCACATCCATTTCATCCATCTAGCATCCATATCATCCGTCACACATCCATTTCACACATCTAGCATCCATATCATCCGTCACATCCATTTCACCCATCTAACATACATATTATCCGTCACACACATCTATTTCACCCATCTAGCATCCATATCACCCACCTAACATCCATATCATCCGTCACACATCCATTTCACCCATCTAGCATTCATATTATCCGTCACATCCATTTCACCCATCTAGCATCCATATCATCCGTCACATCCATTTCACCCATCTAGCATCCATATCATCCGTCACATCCATTTCACCCATCTAACATTCATATCCGTCACATCCATTTCACCCATCTAGCATCCATATCATCCGTCACATCCATTTCACCCATCTAGCATCCATATCATTCGTCACACATCCATTTCACTCATCTAACATCCATATCATTCATCACACATCCATTTCATCCATCTAGCATCCATATCCGTCACATCCATTTCACCCAGTCCACCAGCCTAACCCATCCATCCTACACATTTCACCCACCCATTTCTCATCCATTTCACCCGCCTTACGCATCCATTTCACCATGTCTTACATTCACCCGGGTCAATCATTAACACATTTTTTTTTACCCAAAATCAAACATCCGTTGCAGCGTTGAATTTGCATATTGCAGTTATCGATTGTATTATATATGCAATATGCTGGATAAACTATACGTTCCACTATAGTGACTATAACAATATATCATGAAATTTATAACGAAAAACGTAATATATATATATATATATATAATATATATATATATATATATATATATATATATATATATATATAATACCCTAGTAATGTTAATCCCTCTATATTATTATTATTATAATAATCAAAACTAAGCGCTAAACCCGTAAGGGTCATACAGTAATCCCTTTAAAACGAACATTTTTAATATGAAAAAAAAATAGAAAATCGATTTTTTTTTTAACATAGAGGACGTCAAAGAATTTTTTGAGTTTTTAACATTATTTATCTTGGAGTTAACTTTTAACTGTACCGAGAGGTTAAAGACTGTTCTATATATATAAGTTGTACGTTGTAACAGGATATAGAAGTGTGAAACCCCGGTATAGCGGCTCAGCTGGACCGGCCACAGCAACAGTTGAAAATGGAAATGTAACTTTTTTAATTCTCACCTTCTTCGGTGGGCAGCGGCTCCAGGAGATCACTGAGGTTGGATGCTGCTGGGTTTAGCACCTTCAGATGCGCCATTTTGCTTTAATATTGACGGTGATGAACCTCCCGCGAACACAAAGTTTCTCTCACTCGGGTCTTTGTCTGGTAAGCGTCAGGTGAGGAGCGTCATGGACAGTGAGATGCGTCTCCTATGGCGCGTGAGGGATGACTGAGGCTCGGGAGCACCGGGTCTGCTCTTTGATGCCGACCAACTCGGCCACAGCTAACTGAATTTTTCTCAGTAACTTTCATTCAGAGGCTTTCCAACACCGCTGGTTGAAACATCGCTTTTAACGTAATATTTTGCATTTTACTCTCATTTCGCGTAGCGATATCAATGGTGTACATAAGTACAAGCTAAAATGCGTCATTTGAGTGCGTTCATTTACTCCAGAGTTATTTTATTTAGTGAAAATAGGGCACATTTTGTACCAACTTTAAAACAAATGAGAAGTTAGTAAAGGAAAAATGACCATGAATGAGTGCGCCTTACCTTATTGAGCCCGGGTGATGCTTGCCAGGGAACACCAGCTACCGAGGCTCTTCTACCAATATTTCACCATTATTCAATACATATTGCATACCTAAATGCACGAACTAATGGAGATTCAACCACAGCTTCCCCCGTGAAGGCAGACAAAGCTGTAGTTATGATATGGCAGCTGTAAAAAATAAAGTATCTTGGAGGCTGGTGTTGGTGGTGGCAAGATTATCTTTGTTCACCAACTGTGAGATGTCGTCAGCCGCCTCCTATCTTAATATTAGTCACAAATTACAGCCTTATTAAGTATTATGTGCAACTTTCAATAGTGACATCATGTAGGGGAAACAAGGATGTTGATGTCAAGTAATGTCCACTGGCGTAGTGAAGCTGGAATGATCGAGAAAATTGTGTTTTAAGTGATGGTTCCATTGTTTGTCTACACGCACACACACACACACACACACACACACACACACACACACACACACACACACACACACACACACACACACACACACACACACACACACATACACACACGTCGGGGCCAGGAGCTGAGTCTCGGCCCCTGCAACCACAATTAGGTGAGTACACACACACGCACGCACGGGGCCAGGAGCTGCAACTCAACCCTGCAACCACAAATAGTTGAATACACAGCGAAGAGGCGGGGGCCAGGAGCTATGAATCGACCCCTGTAGGTGAGTACACACACACACACACACAAACAGCCTACACCATCAATATTTACGAACACATAACACATTGTATTGTATATTGATGACAGTGTTGTATGTTGATGACAGTGTTGTATGTTGATGACAGTGTTGTATGTTGTTGACAGTGTTGTATGTTGTTGACAGTGTTGTATATTGATGACAGTGTTGTATGTTGTTGACAGTGTTGTATATTGATGACAGTGT
>WNWK01059665.1:0-10134 GCA_009830355.1 Cherax destructor | reverse complement strand
AAACTAATGAAAATGAGTATAATAATTTTTAAAATTTTTTTTTTAAATATAAATAATAAGAGTGAATTTTTCAAGGAATTATTGATAAGATCAACAAAAAAACAATAATAAAAAAACTAAAAAAAACCCCCAACAGTTTTGCAGAAGAATATACTACCAACAAGATTCAGTCACTGAATTGTGATAATTTATGCAATAAGATTTTTGCATGTAAAAAATATGTATAAAGAGATAGTTCTTGCTTCAGAAAAAATATTTCTATGAACAGGTTCTGAAAAAATTTAAAAAAAAATGAGGCACTGTTTGACAAAAAAAAATTGTATGCTGACTATAGAATTAAAACAGGTGAGATATCAAAAAAATTAATGGAACACAATGAATGGCAAAAGGGAGAATGAAATATGCAACTGGGAACACGGGGGCATAAACATTGAAATAATAAAAAACAGCACAGAAATAATAAGCAACAAATTAAATTGCACTGAGGAACGGGAAAAAAAAATATTATTTTTGGCAAAAAGGTCAATAAAATGGGTACACAAAAGTACTTACTGCATGTGTCAATTAACACAAAAGAACATAGAAGACCCAATCCCTTCATAATAAGACCTGCCCAAAAAAACTAAACAAATCACAACAAAAGATTAAATAGTCCCGGGCCCAACCCCCAGCATACTCAAGTCCATTAATATAAAGCACCTATATGAAAAACAGTACAGAATGGGACAAAATATCAAGAGAACAAACAAAACCCACTCATAAAAAACCCAACGAAATCTGATAAAAGGTCAAAAAAATGTACTATGAGAACAGATTACATAACTTAAAAAGGGGATATAAAAAAAACCGGGAAAAACCCCCATCTGAAACGGGAAAAAAAAAAGATATCCACAAACAGAACAATCAAACTAACAAAACCAGAAAAACCCCACTCCCACCTTTTGGGGAAAAAGCAAACAAACTCAATGATTTCTTCTCCACCATAGGTAAAAAACGGGAAGCAAAATCCCAAGTTCTAATACTCCACCTAACGACTATCTCACTGGCAAAATATCCAACACACTATTCCTCCCCAAACCCCAAACCCCAAAAGAAGTTTCACTTATAATCAACACATTAAAAACAAAGCAGGTGACCTAAATAACTTTCCACCTTATAAAATACATAAAAACCTCTCAAGTTCTCTCACCAATTATTGCAACACTTTTTTAACAAATCCATTGAATCCTCTACCTTCCCATCAATACTCAAAATAGCGAGGGTCACCCCAATACATAAGGGAGGAGATCAAGCAGACCTGAATAACTACAGGCCGATATCTAACTTACCCCTTCTCTCCAAAATCTTTGAAAAATTAATTCATAGACAAATATATTCCTACCTCACCTCCAACAACGTACTCAACCACTGTCAATTTGGATTCAGGCCTAATAAAAATACAAATGATGCCATTATACACTTTCTTTCATCTTTCAACACGTCGGCCGTCTCCCACCGAGGCAGGGTGGCCCAAAATGAAAAACAAAAGTTTCTCCTTTTACATTTAGTAATATATACAGGAGAAGGGGTTACTAGCCCCTTGCTCCCGGCATTTTAGTCGCCTCTTATGACACGCATGGCTTACGGAGGAAGAATTCTGTTCCACTTCCCCATGGAGATAAGAGGAAATAAGAACAAGAACTAGTAAGAAAATAGAAGAAAACCCATACTCCACCAATATTCAAAAACCTAAACTTACTCACCATACAAGACATCCATACTTTTTACTGTGCCTATTACATACATAGAACACTCTATGCAGATATTAACCCACCACTCAAACTTCTCCTTACTAATTTTAACAGGACACATGACCATAACACTAGACACAGATCACTCCTCGATGTTCCCCGTGTCCACCTAACAATATGTAAAAACTCAATGCACATAAAAGGCACGGAAATTTGGAATTCATTACCTGTCATTGCCAAAGAAACCCTACCTGTACCCCAATTCAAAACGATGCTAAAAAACCACCTTCTCACCCAAAGCTAATTGCTCCATATCAACCATTCCCAGCAAAGTAGAATAATCACTTAACGTAAAACCTGACTATTCAAGTCAATGTAATGTATGAATGAACGAATGAATGAATGTAAAACCTGTTATGAATAATACTTAGCTAATTATTCCCACAACACTTACATTATAATGACCACGTAAACTAACTGCAATGCAATTAATTGTTTTAAATTGTTATCTCACTCAATTAGTTGCATTGCTGCAATAAATTGCTACAATTAATTGATATGTTCAACTTATATTCAAACTTTATAACTTAGATATGCAACTTTACTTATTTTATAAATTATCAACCATAACTTTTTATTATTTTATTATTATTATTGCTTTATTATTATTATTAGTTAATTAGTTAGCTTTAATTTGTTTAATCTGATTTAATTAATTTTATAATGAAGACAAAAGTACAAAACTATGTTCAAATTTCATAGCTTAAATACTCACCTTTACTCATTGTATACTATCTACAAAAATTCTTACAATTTAGTTTTAAGTTAATTTTAAGTCTGCCCAAAATGCCCTGCATACTAGGAGCTTTTGGCATGTACACCTCATGTAATCTCAATAACCAAATGTAATTCTTTGTATCATGTCCAAATAAAAATATTATTATTATTATTATTATTATACAATGAGACACGGAACACATGAAAAAGCTGTAAGAGATAATGTAAATGAATTTGCAAGAACACTGAAAACACAAGTCTTTAAATGTCACTAAGAAAATTCACTGCTTAAATGTCTCACACACGCAATTTTTTTTTTAATTGAATTGTCTCATATGATGAATGAACGGCGAATGTAGGTAGAGGGAGAATATTTTCCTGGACTCTGGCTGGTGATGACTGCTGACAATCTTGGAGAATTGCGCTTACACGAGGAACTCACACAGCAAGCTTTTACGTTGGCGCTCTGGGATGAAGGACGACACTCTCGACTTGCTATGTGAGCTGAAACAATGCTGCTGGTTCCCAAGATAGGGTAGAAAATACCACAAAATATTGGCTGTGAGTGGTGGTGTTAGCGGGTGGTTTGTTTTGGTGGTGGTGGCGTGCAGTACTAGCGAGAGTTCCCTCGCTCGTGATTGGTTACTGGGGCGCGTGGTATGACGTCAGGGCGTTCTGCCTCACGGCCTTAGAACCCACTCACTAACTCAGATGGCTTTTTGTAAAATAAGCCACAGGAATGGTGAATATCACTCTGACAAGTGTCCAACTTGTAGCACAGAGCGATTGGAGATAATACTTCAAGGAACTGGCTTTGCTGACGAAACGACTGGCTTACTTGTATATCTGGCTTTCCGGAAGAAGCTGGCTTAAGCCTTCTGGACTGGTGGACCTGAATGCTGTTACCTGCACACAGCAGTGAAGAACTGGATGGATGGCAGGAGACACTGGATGACTGTAGGCTGGCTTAGGATCTTTCCCACAAACTGGCTTACTTGGTGGCTAAATTGCAAAACCCAGATCAACTCTTCGAAGGTTTACTTGCAATTAGAAGCCAGAAGACTGGAGACACTGCTTCAGAAGAGTCGTGGATAGATGACATCACTGGGTGAGGGAAGGTGGGTCACTGGAGACGGTTGATAGACGCCCGCGGCGGCACTCTCTCAAACACCGGCTTCTTCTTCTTCTCAAATCTGCTCAATTACCTTAATCTTTGCCCACACGCTGTCACAATTTGTGTTGTGGGGGTTCTTGCGTAGATTTGGTAATATATATTAAAGATGAGCTTGGTTTTGGTAGCGTTTAATGGACCGTTAGATATATGGGAGCTGAGAGCCTAGTCCTAGCCGTCCGGCTGCACTGCCTAACTGAGTGGAACTGCCTCACTGGTGAGCGGGCACTCGGGCATTCAAAAGGGATGGCCTATGATTGGCTAATGCAAGATCACATGGGCAGAGGTTGGTGATCACGTGAACAGCTATGGTGTAGCCGTTAGAAATACGAACCATACAAACTGTACGATTTCCGGGGTGTTCGTTACTCGGGGGTCCACTGTACTCATACTCAAAAAATACTCAATGTTATTTTCCTATAAGATAATTTCCATTTTACTTTTATATTCTATTATATTACTTTCAAAATGCTCAATGTTATTTTCCTATAAGATAATTTCAATTTTTTATCATTATATTACTATTATATTACCACCTACTCACCCTAAACTAAATACGCATTCTGTAAATTACTTTTAAAAATACTAAATGTTATTTTACTTAAGATAATTTCAATTTTTACTATTAACTACCATCCTACTAAACACTTGTTGCAATGTAGTATTACCACAATGTAATTTGAACAATGAAATATCATCATATTGTAATCTGAACAATAATTAAACATATTGTAATCTGAACAATAATTAAACAAGTCAAACTCAATCAATTTCTCCAATATTATGTACATAGTCTATAAGCCATTAGATTAAGCTGCCCCTAATGCCATGGCATGTCAGTGGCTCCCTTGCACTTCTATGTAAAATTGAAGAAATAACATTTATAATAACAAAAAGCACAATACCGTGACTGGAACAATACACACACAACCCGCACATATAAAAGGAGAGGAGCTTACGATGACGTTTCGGTCCGACTGGGACCATTTACAAAGTCACACTAACACTGTCTGCCTGCCTATAAATACCCCTTCCACCTGTCCTTCGTGTTAGTGTAACTTTGTAAATGGTCCCAGTCGGACCGAAACGTCGTCGTAAGCTCCTCTCCTTTTATATGTGCAGGTTGTGTGTAAATAAAATTTGTTTGTTTTTGTTTGTTTGGTACCACTGGTAGTGCCATCCTGCCAGAATGTCCTATAACCTATGCCCTAAGTAAAAAAGAAACAATTCTGGAATGTGTAATACGTATTCTGCAGGCTGGCTGGCCTGCTGGCTGGCTGGCTGTATCTATCTGTCTATCTCTTTCTCTGTCTCTGTCTATCTGTCTCTATCTCACAGGTACACATACATAAATACAATTATACATAGTGTATATTACCTAGGATAACCTAAAAAATCCAGAAAAAGTGCTATACTGTGGTTGTAGATATAAATGCATAATAAGCATGACTGGCAACTGGCAAGTAATACGCATTTTCACTAGCTCAGGAATCAGATGTGATCGTGTGTAATACCAGTTGGTTCATGAGCAACTCTCTGAGACGATTGACAAGCAGACAGAAAGACAAACACACACAGGCAGACAGAAAGACAGACACACACAGGCAGACAAAGACAGACACACACAGGCAGACAGAAAGACAGAACACACAGGCAGACAGAAAGACAGACACACACAGGCAGACAGAAAGACAGACACACACAGGCAGACAGAGAGACATACACAGGCAGACAGAAAGACAGATAAACAGACATAGCTAGACACAGACAGACATGGTTATGTGTAACAGTGAAAACAAATAAAGCCAGGGTTCCATGCAGCAGTGCACGATCATCAAGTGTCACTCCACTGCTTACCCTGTCAGCAGTTTAGTTATACTTTGTATACATATTCCTAGACAATAGTAAATGACCAAGGCAGGTGTAAATGTTGACCTGTCAGTGTGTTTGTGACAATTTGAGTATAATTTCAGTACCTAATAATACTGTCAGAACATAAAAATTATATAAAATAATATAAAAACGAGAAAAAAGGTATATCAGCAACACTTCTGCAAGCGGCAGGACTCCATGTTGCCGTCAGGTGAGCATCCAGTGCCAACTTCGCAGTCTTATATCTCGGTAAGTGCTGGTCCTAAATTTTTTTTTTTTGGGCTTATTACACAGAAAATTGCCCTCTTTAATTTAATTTTTTTTTCAAAATATTCAGAGCTGGGCAACCGAACGTAGATCTACATTTGGACAGTTAATGGGTTAATACACATTTCAAACTAAGCCTCACCTTAATTTCACTAGAATCACTGCAAGTCAAGATTGTCTGTCGAGATTTTATTGTGAATGCTGCGGCAACACACGGCAGAAAGGAAGGATGGTTTGATAAAATATGATCCCATAATACCAGCCAATCACTGGATGACAAAACCTGTTGAGAAATATCCAGTTAAGTTGAGATTATTTGACTAACAATTGTAATGTTTATATTCTTCTTTTCTTTCCAATATTGCAAAATTATGAAATCCACTTATATGTTTTGAAAGAGAGCCTCATTTAGATTAAACACAGATACTGAATTAATTAAACACTAAATTATCACCATTTTTTAACACTGGCTGTCTCCCACTGAGGTAGGTGACCTGAAAAATAAAGACTTTCACTATCATTCACTCTATCAGTCTTGTCAGAGGTGCACAGATATGACAGTTCAGATGACCCTCCAAACAGAAAATATCCTCCGCCCCTCTTTTAGAATGCAAGCATTGCACTTCCCACCTCCATGACTCAAGTTTGGCTAAACCCATAGGATTACAGAGTGCTAGTACACACTACTTGCAGCCTACACACTCACAACTTTCATAATATTAAAAATGTACAATAATGACAAGTAGATGAGTAAGATTCATCCAGTAAGGTACAGTATCTTTCTATATCCTAGGAAAGTTAGCATAGGCTCTAGTGTGACCAAAATACAGAGGAATCTCAACCCAGCATTTTTTGTGGCAAGCTTGCTATGGAAAGATGAAAAAGTGGAAAAGGTTAGGGGGAAATAGGAGGTGGCAGGAATAGTAGGCCGCCCGGATACCACCCCTACACGTAATACAGCCTCTCCTCATTAACGCGGAGATGGGGGCCCTAAGCCCCCGGTGGGGATTTCATCGCTATTCGAGGAATCACCCATTACTGACACTTAAAAAGTGTCACCCCCCAAAAATTTAAAACATTCAGTTTTATGTTTTTTGGGGGAAAATTTCCCTTTTCAATCTGTTCATTATTAACGGTAATACAACATAAAATAGGTCAACCCCCTTACTTCCAAGATATTCCAGGAAATGCTTACATAGCTGATTACTTAAAAAAAAAAAAAAAAAAAAAAAATCGAAAAAAATCACATTTTTTTCAGTCTTTAAAAGGGCAAGGGATCTTCTATGGTTACCCTTCAGGCAGGAAACGTTTTCTGTAATGGTCGCGGTCACTTTTTTTATTATTACCATCCAAAATACCTTGTTCACTGAGTTTAATTATTTATTAAGCTGGCATAGAGAGACAGAGAATGTAATTATAATAATAATAATAATAAAAAAATAATTAATAATAATAATAATGATAATAAAAATTTCACTCTGGAGTGCTTTAGCTGTCAGCTACCAAACCTATACGAAATGTGTATGACATTTACAGCATCCCAGAGTGATTATTAATTATATTTTATTATTATTATTATTCTCATAATAATATTAGAATAATAATATGAGAGGTTTTTACAAAGTAGAAGTGATGAAAGGAGGGAAGGGGTATATGGAGAAAAAAAGAGAGGTTAAGAGAGTGGTGAAGCAATGTAAAAGGGGCCAAATGAGAGAGGGGGTGAGATGTTATCAAAAATTTTTTGAAAATAAAAAAAAATTTTGGAGTGAGATTAATGTTGGGGAACCCCTAGGGAACAAATGGATTTGACAGTTAAAAATAGGAGGGTGAGTTATTAAATGGAGAGTTAAATTATCGGGAAGATGGAAGGAATATTTTGAGGAGTTGCTAAATGTTGATGAAGACGGGGAAGCTGTGATTTTGTGTATAGGGAAAGGAGGAATAACATCTTGTAGGAGTGTGGAAGAGCCAGTTGTGTGGGGGGGAAGTTCGTGAGGCAGGGGGTTAAGAATAAAAGGGGTAAGGCAGCTGGAAATGATGGGATAAAGATAAAATGTTAAAAGCAGGGGAGATATAGTTTTGGAGTGGTTGGTGCTATTATTTAATAAATGTATGGAAGGGGTAAGGTACCTAGGGTTTGGCAGAGAGCATGTATTGTTCCTTTGTATGAAGGCAAAGGGGTCAAAAGAGAGTGAAAAAAATTATAGGGGAATAAGTCTGTTGAGTGTACAGTGGTACCTCGGGTTTCCGATATTTTCGTTGAGAATGCTGTTCAAGTGCCATTCCCAAAAACAATTTATCCCATAAGGAATAATGTAAAATAGACTTGTCCTTTTACCCCCCAAAAATATACCTACAAAAGCTTTTAAAAAAAATAAACTTATATAAAAGGGCGATTTTGGGGACCATGGTTTTCGGGGTACCACTGTACCTGGTAAAGTGTATGGAAAGAGTTATTATTGAAAGAATTAAGAGTAAGACAGAGAGCAGGATAGCAGATAAACAAGGGGCTTTAAGAAAAGTAGGGGGGGGTGTAGACCAAGTGTTTACAGTGAAACATATGGGGGAACAGTACAGTGGTACCCCGACTTACGATGGTCCCCCAAAAAAACCCTTTATGTAAGTTTATTTTTTTTAAAAGCTTTTTTAAATTTTAATTTGGGGGCCCAAAAACTAGTCTATTTTACATCATTCCTTTTGGGGAAAAAATTTTTGGGAATCACTTTAACAACATTCTGGGGAAAGAAAAAAAAATGAAAATCAGGTCCACTGTAATGGAAACCCCCCTTTTGTAAACCCCCGGAAAACGTACATTTATGTAAAATATAATATTGTAAGTGCTTGTGGAAAATATTTTTTGGGGGGCTGAAATAGACTAACCTACGTGACATTTTTTTCCCTTTAAAGGGAATTTAAAATTGTTTGGTAATGGCACTTGAGCAGACTTCAGGAGGAAGTTTTTACAAACTCGGGGTCCCCTGTATTTGGATAAGGGTAAAGAGGTTTTTTTGGCATTTATGGATTTGGAAAAAGGGATATGATAGGGGGGATAGGGGTACAATATGGCAGATGTTGCAGGTGTATGGAATAAAGGGAGGTTACTGAAAGCAGTGAAGAGTTTTTTTGAGGATAGTGAGGCTCAGGTTAGAGGTGTAGGAGGGGGGGGCTTTTCCCAGTAAAAATGGGCCCCTTAGAAAAGGGATTTTGATGTCACTGTGGTTGTTCAATATATTTATAGAGGGGGGTTTTAAGAGAAGGAATGCGGGGGGCTTGGCAAGAGGTGTGGGGATAAAAGATAAAGAATCAAATAAAAAGTGGGAGTTGTCCAGGGGGGGTTTTTTCTGATGAACGGATTTTGGGGGGGATTCTGAAGAGAAGTTGCAGAGGTTGGTGGGGTAAATTTTGGGGGGGTGGTAAAAAAAGAAAATTGAAAGTGAATATAGGAAAAAAAGAAGGTGATGAGATTGGATATCAGGTTGGGGGGGGGAGTATGGAGGGGGAAGTATTCAGATATTTGGGAGTGGGGGGTGTCAGCAGATGGGGCTATAAAAGGGGGGGGGGGAATCTAGTTGATGAGGGGAAAAAAGGGGGGGTGGAGCACTTCAGAGTCTTTGGGGAAAAAGAACTTTTTTCCTGGAAGTAAAGGGGGGGAAAAATTTTTAATTTGGGTTTACCAAACCCTTTTTGGGGGTGAAGCATGGGTGATGAATGTTTCAACGGGGGAAGGCTGGGGGCAGTGGAGTGTCATGTCTGGGGGGCAATGTGTGGTGTGAATATAATGCGAAATTTGGGGTTTGGGAAAATTTTGGGGAGGGGCGGGTTCCAAAAATATTTTTCCAGAGAGCTGGGGGAGGGGGTTGGGGTTTGGGTTTAGAAAAAAGAGAATGGGGCAGGGCAAAAAACCCGGGGTTATTAAAACTTAGGGGGAAAAGGCGGGGGGGGTCCCTGGGGAAAGGGTTGGAGGGAGGGGGGAAAGGGGTTTTTGTCGAGGGGGTTGGGGCTTCCCCGCAAGCATTTTGAGGGGTTTTGATAGGGGGAAAGGAGACAAATGGTTTTTTACTTGGGCTGTTTGGGGATGAGCAAAATAACATTTATGAAGGGGGGCAAAAAGGGAGGCCCGGTTAGGGCCCAGATAAAAAGGGGGTCTGCACTCTGAAGGAGGGGGGTTAATGTTTATTTTTTACAAAAATTTTTGCCCCCTCAAGGGGGGTGATGGAGTAATAAAAAATGAAAGTTTTTTTTTTGGGGACCCCCTTGGTGGGGAAAAGGCCGATGTGTTTAAAAAATAAAAAAAATTTTTTTATTAATTTTTATTAT
>WNWK01059664.1:0-10134 GCA_009830355.1 Cherax destructor | reverse complement strand
TAGAAAATACCGAACCAGAAAAAGAGGCAAAAGGGGTGAAGGTTGGACGTAAAATCCCCTTTTCCAACCCCGTTTGGAGGATTACTGTATCTGATATTTTAGGGGGAGATTGTGGTGATACCGCTCTTGTGGGAGCCGCACCCGGGACACAATCCCGCACCACCTCAGGGGCCCCTTACAAAACAACAAACAGTACGGCGATGGCCCAGCATGGCGGATGGTCTTCTTTACACAAATACATTCGGGGATGCAGATTACATGGTGTTAAATATGTCGCCAGTAGCTATAGTTTTTCTGAGGACATATGAAACCTTACATCACCTGTCCCAGCGGGTCATTAGATGTATTTTCTTTTTTGCAGACATGTACCATGGTTTTTGCAAAAAGCCTAGAAATAAAGCCTGTTTTATCACAACAGTTGTAACTATACATATTGACATTTCAAATATCTAATTTAATTTTAAATTTCAAATTACAATTTTTTTATGTCTTTTGAAGTTTACAATGTATTTGGGAATATTGTAGGAAATATATTTACTTAGGTAGTTTTTAAAGTGAGGGTTTACAATGATTTGTAGTAAAAGGCGACTGTCATACCTTGGCATTATGGGCAGTCTAAAATTAATATATTCGTTTAACTAGGCATACAAAACATAGTTTGATCAGGTTGCATAATTATACAATTGAAACCACACCCACGAATATAAAAGAGAGGAGCTTAGCGAGTTTCCCCCGGGCGGACCATTTACAAGTCACCTAAACAGAGAAAAAGAGAAGGGTTTATAGGCAGGCAGACGGGGGAGGGTCAAGAGAGTGGGGAAATGTAGGAGTAGTGGTAGTAGTGGTAGTAGAAGGGGTAGTAAAGGTAGTAGAGTAGACGGGTCATATGGGAAGGAGCACTGCTATGGGGGTTTGGCCCGGCAAGGGGGACGGGGAGGGAAGAAAAGCGAAAAATAAAAAGGGAAAATAAAGGCAAAAGAAAGAACAGAAAGAAAGGAAAAACCCCAAGGAAATATTATTCTAAAAACCTTTGGGTCGCTATGGGCTCTCTCTATCTCCTGTTCTTGGTAATTTTATATGGAATACTTCGAGACTGTTCTTCTTCCCACTTTGATTTTAGTCCTTCACTTCTGGAAATAATAGATGAAATCTTTGCTCTTTGGCCTCATGACTTAAGTCTCTTCCAACCTTTTCTTGATGCTCTTAATAATCTTGCCCCTTCCATTAAGTTTAAAGCTGATTGGGAACCCCAAATTTTTTCTTTCCTTCCTTGATGTTCATGTCCACCGTTCAGTTACAGGTTTTGTTCTCCGTCCGCAAGCCTATGCACAGTGGCATGTACATTCATTACCTTCTTATCATGCCCCTCTGTCAAGAAGAGTGTTCTTATCTCCCCTTTCTCCGTTTCCCATCTGTGATCCTCAGTTTCTTGGGGAAATTTCCCCTTCATAATTTTTTTCCCGCCGGGCACCCTTCCCATTTCATAGACTCTGCTTTCTCTCGTTAAAGGACTTTCTTCTCCCAAACCCTCTACTCCTGGAACCCTCCAGTCCTCTGCCTTTCCCTACATCTCTGGTCTCTTATTCACAACCCTCTCCGTTCCTTAGACATCAAACTTACCTTTCCAAATCCCCTCTTAGACTAATCTAGTTCATACCTCCCCTACCTCCACAGATTCTCCGGTGTTTACTTATTTCTTGCTCCTCCTGTCCTCTTCAGTACTTCGGAGAAACTGGCCGATCTCTTTCTGACAGACTCAGGGAGCACAAAATAGTGTTAGGGCCGACACTAAAATGCCTCTTTTCTGTCATGTCAGAGATCACAGTCATCCCATTGATTGGTCTTCTGCTAAAACTGTCTACCCCGTCAACTTTCATAGCGCCACTGGTTGAATCCTCCTTATACACAACTTTCCCTGTATGAATCTTAGCCCTGGCTTTGTCTCTGTTGATGCTTTTCCTCATTACATTGTTAAATGCTCTAAACTTCAGAACACCCGTACAACGATTCCTTCCCGTCTTATCTTCCCCTTCCTTTTTTCCTTTGGGGTTTTCTTTTTCTGTTTCTTTTTTGCCTTGTATTTTCCTTTATTTATACAATTGAATATATGTTATTTAACATTTGCATTTGGTTAAAATATGAGAATTTATTGTACTTTGAGCTTTTACTTTTGGGGTTCTGAGGCTAGGGGCAGTGGAGAGTGAGTTGGTAGTTATGTAGGTAAAATTAAGTACTGGGTATTTAGTTTTGGGTGAGTATGTGGTTTTTAAGAAGAGTCTTGAATTGATGTACAGACAGGGTTCCTTTGGTATTCACTGGTAATGAATTCCCAATTTTTGGGCCCTTCATGTCCATAGAGTTTTTACATAGTGTGAGATGGACACAAGGAACATCAAAGAGTGATCTGTGTCTTGTGTTATGGTCATGTGTCCTGTTAAGGTTGGTAAGGAGAACTTTGAGTGGAGGGTTTATATTTGTTTGTAGTGTTCTATGTATGTAATAATAATAATAATAATAATGTTTTGTGACATGGTACAAAGTTGTACAAGGAGTTATATTAATGGGATGTGCATGCCAAAAGCCCCTTGTATGCAGAGCATTATGGGTAAACTTAAAATTAATTATTCTATTATAGACTAAATGGTAACAGTTATAGTAAATAATTTACAATAGAAGTATAATTGAGTATTTAAGCAATGAAATTTGAACATTACAATTTTGAAGCATAATAGTTTTACAATTTTGAAGCATTACAATTTTATATTAGAACAACATAATCAATTTATTATTTGTAGTAATGCAATTTATTAAATCAGATCAAACAAATCAAATCAATTATTTATATTGCAATATCCCTGTACCTTCTGCTGGAGACACTTCATCACCCGCTCCAGGTGCTGAGGCTCCTCCATTTTCTTCTAGTGAATCTGCCTATTGCATGCCTATAACTATGCGTCCGGCTTCCCCGAATAGTGTGATGGTTTTTGGATCACCCACCTACCTCAGGTCGGGCCGCCCGCGGTACTACGCCTAAACGTTATAGACCATTTACTGATGACATCTCTTCGATGTCTCCTCATTCTACCCAAAAACGACCTACACGACACCCACTTCCTTTGCACACCACGTTTACAAGTACAGTGGACCCTTGAAAATCGTGATTAATCTGTTCCAGAGTGTCTGCCGAAATTCAAAATTCACGATTTTTAAAATCATTTTCCCCATAAGAAATAATGTAAATCAAATTAATCCGTTCCAGACACCCAAATGTATTAAAAAAAAATTTTTTTTACACATTAAATATACATTTAATTACACAGAAAACAATGACACGTGAAGAATTAAACAATAATAACTTGACACTTACCTTTATTGAAGAGTTGTTGATGTGTGGAAGATGGAAGGAGGGGAGAGGAAGGAGGAGTTGCTATTGTTTGGAAGGGGAATCTCCTTCCAATAAGACTTCAGGTACCAAGTCCTTTGCTGGGGTTACTTCCCTTCTTTGTTTTTTACTGCCACAGTACATTCATTACTTACTTTAAAATATTTGTAGTCTTAATGTAGGGAGAGAGGTGTGTAGTATTTATTTGTAGGAATTCAGTGTAGGTAGCCTGTGGACGTAGGTACACGTATGCAGCACATCCCTGGGCTACACTACACAGCCATATTATTGCACTACACAGCCATATTATTACACTACACAGACATATTATTACCATGTTCACTGAGTTTAATCATTTCTAACAACTACCTTTAGATGCCATCATAAACAAAGGGAGAAGTAATGAATAATTCATGCCGAGAATTGTAAACAAACTCGTATGAAGGGTGGTTACTGCACCAGACGCCAGATTTACAGTTTTGTCTAACGCTGCATCAGAGAAAACGTAATGTTTACTCTCCACCTGACTCGCCACTGGATAGCATATAAAAATTTTGTTCTTAACTCGAAATGTTCAAAAATCGAATCAATATTTCCCATAAGAAATAATGGAAATACAATTAATTTGTTCCTGCTGTCAGGAGGCATGACAAAATAGTACTTCAATATGATGCTATTATCAACTCTGCAGCTTATTTATCTATCACAATTCCTCTAATATGACATAAAAAACAATATAAATAACATAAAAACCTGATATACACTCTAGAATGAATAAAATATGTGTCATTACGAATGTGGTGGCAGGGGAGGACGGTGCTGGCAGTCATTCTTGCTCAAGCTATGAAAACATCTTCCCATTCTTTCCTCCTTCAGACGTGTTAGTATAAGAGAAAACGAGAGTTTGTAATGCTAACTGCATTAGATCACTTCTTTCTTAAGAAAACCATAATGTACAGATGAACAGGTGTACATACACCATTTACATACCTTGCAGAAGATAGGCAGAGTGGCTTATGCTGTGAGGAGTTTATTTCGTTTCGTCCTTTTTCTATCGCTTAATTGCTACACTCTTAATGCTACACTTTGTCACTGAACTTAACTGCTTTAAATTCCACAACTTCCGCCTGTTCTGGCGTGCAGGAACACAATAAAATCACTTAAAGTGTGTGTTATTAGTCTTGAAGATGCCATATTAATAACAATAATAATAACAATAATAATCACTCTGAGACATATAAAACGTTAATATAGACAGTTGGCTTAATCCATTTATGATATTTTTTCAAAATTATTTAATAAACACGCTACGTAACATATAAACATATAAATTAACATAAATATGAGATGTTTTTCCAGTTGGCTTGACGGAGTGAACAGAATTCATTCGCGTCCAGGCTGGTAACAGCAACAGCAGCAACAACTGGTTTCTTTTATAAAACTCGTGAACCTTCTACACACTCATTCTCTCTCGTTTATTCATTTAATCTTGTTTACTCACCTCTCACTCTACATTAAGACTGCCTCTACCACTGCCTGCCTCTACCCCTGCCTGCCTCTACCACTGCCTGCCTCTTCCCCTGCCTGCCTCTACCCCTGCCTGCCTCTACCCCTGCCTGCCTCTACCACTGCCTGCCTCTACCCCTACCTGCCTCTACCACTGCCTGCCTCTACCCCTGCCTGCCTCTACCCCTGCATGCCTCTTCCCCAGCCTTTCCTCTACTGCTGCCTGCCTCTACCCCTGCCTGCCTCTACCAATGCCTGCCTCTACCACTGCCTCTCTCTACCACTACCTGCCTCTACCACTGCATGCCTTTTCCCCTGCCTTTCCTCTACCCCTGCCTGCCTCTACCGTTGCCTGCCTCTACCGTTGCCTGCCTCTACCAATGCCTGCCTCTACCAATGCCTGCCTCTACCACTGCCTCTCTCTACCACTGCCTCTCTCTACCACTGCCTGCTTCTACCCCTGCCTGCCTCTACCACTGCCTGCCTCTACCACTGCCTCTCTCTACCACTGCCTGCCTCTACCACTGCCTGCCTCTACCACTGCCTGCCTCTACCACTGCCTACCTCTACCAATGCCTGCCTCTACCAATGCCTGCCTCTACCAATGCCTGCCTCTACCAATGTCTGCCTCTACCACTGCCTCTCTCTACCACTGCCTCTCTCTACCACTGCCTGCTTCTACCACTGCCTGCCTCTACCACTGGCTCTCTCTACCACTGCCTGCTTCTACCACTGCCTCTCACTACCACTGCCTCTCTCTACCACTGCCTCTCTCTACCACTGCCTCTCACTACCACTGCCTGCCTCTACCAATGCCTCTCTACCACTGCCTGCCTCGACCACTGCCTCTACCACTTAATGAATGAACTCCAAGCACAATTAATTAATTGTGAAATATTTTAATGAGCGTGCAGGGTGATGTTTACTCAAGTGCGTACATAAACAATGCTAGACTGGCTCCCGACGCTTGCACGGTGAGGCACCCAAGCACGCCTGGGCGGACAGGTCTTGTACGCACTTGTTTGATTGGTGGAAAGTGTTCGATTACTGAAATAAAATTTGTTGTTCTATTTCCGATTTGTTCAATTGCCGAGGTGTTCGATTTCCGAGGGTCCACTGTGTCAATGTTTATATGCTATATGATATGTAACGTGTTTCTTATATAATTTTGAAGAAAATATAGATGGAGTAATGAAAATGTCTATATTAACCTAAAATAAAACATTTAACCTAAAATAAGACATTTGTTTGAGCTTGGTGTGGGGAAGTACCCTGGCTGGTTTGTGTGGGGAAGTACCCTGGCTGGTTTGTGTGGGGAAGTACCCTGGCTGGTTTGTGTGGGGAAGTACCCTGGCTGGTTTGTGTGGGGAAGTACCCTGGCTGGTTTGTGTGGGGAAGTACCCTGGCTGGTTTGTGTGGGGAAATACCCTGGCTGGTTTGTGTGGGGAAGTACCCTGGCTGGGTTGTGTGGGGAAGTACCCTGGCTGGTTTGTGTGGGGAAGTACCTACCTGGTGTGGGAAAGTACCCTGTCTGGTGTGTTCTTTCTTGAATTCTATCATGTTTCTTGCCTTCTTTAGCAAAGAGCTGGCACTAGGAGCTTTCTTTGGGCCCATGGTGGCTTATTTAGCAGTTGCAAGCACTTAAACGAATGAAATACAGTAGACTCTTATTTAGCACGACTTTATGTTGCCCGATTTGGGTATTACACGATTATTACACATTTTTATCTAACACAACGTAAACTTGATATTACATGATTCGCTTGAGGGGAAAAAAATTTGAGCGCCCGGTCGCCTGCGGTGGGTTAAACCATTGAGTCAGTGGGGGAGTCCTACTGAGGGTGGCTATGAGCCACATCAAGTGTTTAATGCTGACGAGACAAGTGTTTTCTGGAAGAAAATGCCAACATGAACTTATATCAGTCAGCAAGAGAAAAGTGCACCAGGCTTCAAGACAGCAAAGGATCGCTTCATCTTGCTCCTTTGCGGTAATGCATCAGGTGATTTCAAGTGTAAGCCCATGGTTATTTACTACTCTAAGAATCCTCATACTTTGAGGAAAAGGGAATTAGTTTTTCCTTCCCACAAACTGTAAGTAAGTTTATTCAGGTATACAGAGATAGTTACATAGATTATCATACATAGCAGCATGTGTAGAGAACCTAGGATAACCCAAAAAAGTCAGACAGAATGGAAATAAGTCACTCTGACTTTTTTGGGTTATCCTAGGTTCTCTACACATATGCTGCTATGCATGATAATCTTTGTAACTGTATCTGTGTATACCTGAATAAACTTATTTACAGTTTGCAGGAAGGAAAAACAAATTCCCATTCCCTCAAGCGGCCCTTGTTATTGTGGAGCAGCGGGGGAGACCACCCGCCTTCCCCAGCTACCCCCCACACCACCCCACCGTCCCAGCATTCGTAGTTCATATGCATCAAGCCAGCTGTTTGTGAAGAATAAGAGAGAGTGAATTGTGTTTTGATCTTTAAGTTACTATATCTTGTATCTGCCAAGCAATCATGGCACCCAGTAGGCATACCAGTTTTGCTCAAAGTGGCAAGAAAAGGTATAAGCATTTAAGTCTTAGAAATAACGAAGAAAACAAAGATATTAGACAAGACATAACCTGTGGCCTTAAAGTGTTACTTTGTACACATAAAAAGATGTAAACATAAGTTTGTGTGACTTGACTGACTTACTGACTGACTTGACTGACTTTGTGAGGAATTGTGAGACTACCTGTATGGACTTCACCACCACTTACAAACAGATAATCTCAATGGGAGGTGACCATCTAGTATAATTTTACGACAGTCACTCCCGCTAGGTGTGAGAAAACTTGAGTCACCCTGGTCGCTGACACGACTCCCTTCGATATTCTCACTCACCCTAAACCCACTTCCGCTCTGGACCAGTTTAAAGTAAAAATAACTCACACTAGTACGTATGATACAATAATGGTTGTGGACTGTATATGAGGATTTGACTGCTTTAGAGTAGAAAGAAGAGAACACACAATTAAGTTAACATGACCATCACTCACCCATTAACAGCATCATGAATGTTCATTGTAGATCGTTGATTTAGCTAAGGTACATATACTAATTATAACAAATCTATCAGCCGATAACAGACTGCTACAAAAAGCAAGTACTTAGCTGTAGGTGAAGGAGTCATTTGCTTTGTTGGTGTTCCCTCGCATTGGTCTCCTGGTCTTTGCACAGTAGTGATTATGCTCCCAGCAAAGACGATGATGGTGGAGTTGTTGTCCCATTATAGAAGTATTGACTTCTTGACACCTCTACAATTCTCGGGACAGAATCGGGAGGTCAACATATGATCGTTATGAGAATGTTGCTGAGCACCACTGCACACATTCTCTCTCGTGATATTGACATCACCAAATCGTCTTTAATTCACACGCCAGTTTAATGTTTCACTGGTTTACTCTCATTAATGTTCACTTTATTAAATTTCAATGTCGATGTGTCGAGATGAAAATGGTAACCCGTTACCATTCCAATGTATCCAACATGGCGGCCCCGGCTGGCGTCCCTCAACCGCCAGCACACGAGGTATTTCTCTCCCCTCCAATTCCTTATAAAGATGATTCACTGGACTTTGACGTCCCATCAAGTACCGATAATAATTTCACATCACTTCCTTTACGAAAGTTACCCAGAATCAGGGTTGTGACCGTATCCAGTCAGATAGTCACGTCACCGGCGCCCGGTTTAGGCCTAGACCGGCGTCACTCGTCATGTCACAATTTACTCAATTATCACCCTATTACAGTGATTCCTGGACTTAATGTCCCACAGTACGCATTGTATGCATTGATAACCCTTTACATTACGAATTGCGGCTGTTAAACACTGGTTGGCGCAAACACCAAATTCCTGCTGCCATCCCAGTAGGTACCGAAGCCTAGGTAATCCTGCGTGACACTCCCACTCTCTGCTTGAATACCCGTCACCCCTCCACACTCCCCTCTGCCCGAACCTATCAGATGGTTCTATCTTCATACTGGAATGTTTATTGAATATAACTTTCGGAAAATACCAATATTTTTCCACACTGCGGCCGGGCAGAGGTCGTTGTTAGACGATTCAAATTGCATCATCTTGCAAGAGGAGTTTCCAGCCTGCCCTGGACTGAACAGCTGTTCTCCTGGTAGGCCGGATCACACTTTCTTCTGGTATCCCCTGGTCAGTGTCGTCTTCAATATCACTCATGTCACTTTCCCTTAGGTTTTCATTCACAGTCGATAGAACTCCCTTTAATTTTAAGGGGATTAACTTATTAACCCATTAACTGTCCAAACGTATATATACGTTTTTACTGCTAGCGCTCCGACCTTGATTTTCCCCATAAGAAAGCATGTAAAAAAAACGTATATATACGTTCGGAGCGCTAGCAGTAAAAACGTATATATACGTTTGGACAGTTAATGGGTTAATGGTGCGTAAACTCTCCTGACCGCGACATAACACTTTGACATTCCTGACAACACCCTGAGTGTCTGGGTACAATGTCACTACCTTACCCAGAGGTCACAGTGTTCTAGGTTGTTCAGTATCAATTAACACAATGTCACCCGGTTGAATATTCTGTTGATTCGCCACTTCTGACACACCATAAAAGTGTTCATGTAGTGTAAGATACTCTTTACACCACACATTAGACCAGTGATTAATTACTTTATTTAACATCTTAAATTTATCACTTAACACGGTCACATTATTATAATCCTCATCAATTTCCTCAGAATTATCTCTATAGATAGGTGCAGCCTCCAGTTTACGCCCACATATTAAATGAGGAGTCAGTATATCTGTGTCGGGAGTATCAATTATATACAAGAGTGGACGATTATTTATCCGATTCTCTGCCTCCACCAATACTGCACAGAATTCCTCCAAGTTAATTCGTTTCCAGTGTAGTACTTTACGCAGACACCTCTTCACTGTACCTATTAGCCTTTCATACAATCCCCCTTGCCAGGGAGCCCTGGGAGCAATAAACTTCCAGCCACACCCTCACTGATTTAGCAGAGACTGTACATCATTACTCTCATTTAATTCCTTCAAATGTTGCGCCCCCGCTACAAAGTTAGTGGCATTATCCGAAATCATTAGTCTTGGACAGGATCTCCTAGCTGCAAACTTCCGAAACAGCTATATGAACTGTTCTGCAGACAAGTCCTGAGCCACTTCTAAATGCACTGCCCTTGTAGCAGT
>WNWK01059663.1:0-10134 GCA_009830355.1 Cherax destructor | reverse complement strand
AAATTTTTTTTCCCCGCCCCCGGGGTTTCCCGATTTTTTTCCCCCCCAAAAAAAATTCTAGCCCCCAAATTTTTTACCCTTAAAAAAAACCTTGAAATTTGTTTTATTGGATTTTCTGCAGATACACCATTAACCCTTTTTTTAACCTGTCCACGTAGATCTACGTTCACTCGCGCACTGCCCCAATTTTTAAAAAAAATTTTTCATTTTTTTTCTTTAAATGAAGAGCGAATTTTATAAACAGGAAGGCTAAAAAAATTTAGGGCCAGTACTTACCGAGATATAAGCCCGACAAGTTGGTGCTGGATGCTCACCTGACGGCAACATAAAGTCCTGCCGCTTGCAGAAGTAATGCCGATACTTTTTTTCTAGTTTTTATTTTAATTTATACAATTTTTGTTCTGGTAATTACAATTTATAATAGTTCTTGTGATTTCATAGCCAATCTTTGTTCTAACACTAATATTAGGTACTGAAATAGTACTAAAAGTCACAATGACACCAACAGGTGAACAATTTCACCTGCCGGGTTTATTTACTATTGTCTATAAATATATACGAAAGTATTTATAGGTCCCAGCAATGTTTTAGACATCCTGGATTATATATGAAACTCCTTAAAGAATGGTGTTTGACAATTGTCAGATAACTACTGATAAGGCAGTGACATTGATGAATGAATGTGTGCAAGGCCCCCTTTGCTTTGTTTTCACTGTCTGTATCTTCTATCTATCTGTCTGTCTATCTATCTTCTGCTATCTATCTGTCTGTCTATCTATCTGTTTTCTTCTTCTGTTATCTGTCTGTTATCTATCTGTCTATTATCTGTGTTCTATCTGTCTACTCGGCTTATCTGTCTTTGTTTGCCTGCCTATGTGCCTGGAGTATAATATGAAACTCCTTGGTGTTATGACAAGTGCAGATAACACTGACAGCCCATGACATTGATGAATGAATGTGCCAGGAACCTGCTGTTTTCACTTTTATCTGTCTATCATCTGTCATCTGTCTCTCTGTCTAGTCTGCCCACGCTTTCTGTCTGCCTGTGGGGCCTGGAGTATATGAAACTCCTTGAAGAATGGTGTTATGACAAGTGTCAGATAACACTGACAGCCCAATGACATTGATGAATGGGAGCAGGGAACCCTCTCCGTGTTTCCATTGTCTATCTGTCTGTCTGTCTAGCTCTGCTTATCTGTCTTTCCGTCTGCCTGTGTGTGTGTGTCTTTCCGTCTGCTTGTCTCAGTCTGAGTGTGGCTCGTAAGCCAACAGGTATAATACGCGATGCAGAAGTGACAATGCGTATTACTTGCCAGTCATGGTATTATGTCTTATATCTACAAGCATTGTATACCAATATGCCTGGAATTTTTGGGTTATCCTAGGAAATTTACACTATGTATAATAACTGTACTTATGTGTACATGTGAGAGAGAGACAGAGAGAGATATTACAGATATATATAGATAGACAGAGATATAGACATACACAGATATAGGACAGATAATATAGACAGAGATATAGACAGAGACAGCCAAAGCCAGCCTGCCGAATATATAAGAACATAAAAAAGAAGGAACACTGCAGAAAGCCTACTGGCCCATGGAAGGCAGGTCCATGTCACCCCCCAGCTTAGACCAATGACCCACCTAGTCAGGTCACATCCTCTGAAGGAAGGAGCACAGCATCAGATCTAGTAGCACAAGCTAGTCAGGTCCAACTCATACCCACCCACAACCACTCATGTATTTATCGAACCTATTTTTACTTTCCTCTTATAAGGGGAGTGTTAATGCGACATGACATCAGTGAATCCCTGGTGTTTGCCACATTATTTGCTCTAGCTGGCACTCAATTGAACTAGTGCTCCCCAAGGTACTAAGTGGTCCCAGATTTTTTTAATACTGCGCACACTGAGGGCGCAGACCCATTCTCTCATGTCTAGGCGACTCAGGCCTATTGCACTAAATTTGAAGGAAAGAAAAATAAAACGTTGATCTACGTTCGGAGCAGTACGCGTACAAACGTATATCTACGTTTGGACAGTTAAAGGGTTAAAGGCTTCACTTTGAAATCACCACTGGCATTAGCACACATCATGAGAGTTAGCCTGTCTTTCATAGGCTTGTGTCCTGGCAGTGCCTTTTTCTCCTGAGTAATGAAGGTCCTGTTTGGCATTTTCTTCCAAAACAAGCCTGTTTCATCACAATTAAACACTTGTTGGGGGAGGAATTCTTCAGCCTCTACATACCCCTTAAATTCACTCACAAACTTTTCAGCTGCACGTTTGTCTGAGCTGGCTGCCTCACCATGCCTCACAACACTGTGTATGCCACTACGTTTCTTAAACCTCTCAAACTAGCCTCTGCTGGCTTTAAAATCACTCGCATCAGCACTGGTTCCAGGCATTGTCCTGACAAGATCTGCGTGCAACTGCCTTGCCTTTTCACAAATTATCGCCGTAGAAATACTAACAAATGCTATCTGTTTATTGTTTATCCACACCATCAACAACTTCTCAACCTCATCCACTGTTTTCAATCTATTTTTCATTAACACATCAACCCCTTTTGCAACATTAGCGTCCTTGATTTCTTTTCTCTTTGCCAGGATAGTGGTGATAGTAGATTGTTTTTTTCAGTACATTCTGGCAAGCTCCCCCACACGTACACCACTCTTATATTTTTCAACAATCTCTTTCTTCAGTTCGATGGTGTTCCTCTCTCTTTACCACAGGGGTGCCACTAGGAAGCTTCTTTGGACCCATGGTGACTTATTTCACAGTGACAATCACTAGAGGTAGGTAGTAGGTTGGTAGACAGCAACCACCCAGGGAGGTACTACCGTCCTGCCAGGTGACTGTGAAACAGAAACCTGAAACTGTTTTACATGATGGTAGGATTGCTGGTGTCTTTTTTCTGTCTCATAAACACGCTGGATAACAGGTATATCTAGCTACTTCTACTTACACTTTAGGTCACACTACACTGGCATACACATGCATATATATACATACACACATCTAGGTTTTTCTTCTTTTTCTTAATAGCTCTTGTTCTTTTTATTTTCTCTATTGTCCATGGGGAAGTGGAAAAGAATCTTTCCTCCGTAAGCCATGCGTGTCGTATGAGGCGACTAAGATGCCGGGAGCAATGGGCTAGTAACCCCTTCTCCTGTACAAATCTACTAAAAACGAGAAGAAGAAAACTTTATAAAATTGGGTTGTCTGAATGTGCGTGGATGTAGTGCGGATGATAAGAAAGAGATGATTGCCGATGTTATGAATGAAAAGAAGTTGGATGTCCTGGCCCTAAGCGAAACAAAGCTGAAGGGGGTAGGCGAGTTTCAGTGGGGAGAAATAAATGGGATTAAGTCAGGAGTATCTGAGAGAGTTAGAGCTAAGGAAGGGGTAGCAATAATGTTGAAGGATCAGTTATGGAAGGAAAAGAGGGAATATAAATGTGTAAATTCAAGGATTATGTGGATTAAAATAAGGGTCGGATGCGAAAAGTGGGTCATAATAAGCGTGTATGCACCTGGAGAAGAGAGGAGGTAGAGGAGAGAGAGAGATTTTGGGAGATGTTAAGCGAATGTATAGGAACTTTTGAACCAAATGAGAGAGTAATTGTGGTAGGGGACCAAATGCTAAAGTGGGAGAAACATGCAGAGAGGGTGTAGTAGGTAAGTTTGGGGTGCCAGGTGTAAATGATAATGGGAGCCCTTTGATTGAACTTTGTATAGAAAGGGGTTTAGTTATAGGTAATACATATTTTAAGAAAAAGAGGATAAATAAGTATACAAGATATGATGTAGGGCGTAATGACAGTAGTTTGTTGGACTATGTATTGGTAGATAAAAGACTGTTGAGTAGACTTCAGGATGTACATGTTTATAGAGGGGCTACAGATATATCAGATCACTTTTAGTTATAGCTACAGTGGGAGTAAAAGGTAGATGGGATACAAGGAAAATAGAATCAGTAAGTAAAAGAGAGGTGAAGGTTTATAAACTAAAAGAGGAGGCAGTTAGGGTAAGATATAAACAACTATTGGAGGATAGATGGGCTAGTGAGAGTGTAGGCAATGGGGTCGAAAATGTATGGGGTAGATTTAAAAATGTAGTGTTAGAGTGTTCAGCAGAAGTTTGTGGTTACAGGCGAGTGGGTGCGGGGGGAAAGAGGAGCGATTGGTGGAATGATGATGTAAAGAGAGTAGTAAGGGAAAAAGTTAGCATATGAGAGGTTTTTACAAAGTAGAAGTGATGCAAGGAGGGAAGAGTATATGGAGAGAAAAGAGAGGTTAAAAGAGTGGTGAAGCAATGTAAAAGAGAGCAGATGAGAGAGTGGGTGAGATGTTATCAGCAAATTTTGTTGAAAATAAAAAAAAGTTTTGGAATGAGATTAATAAGTTGAGGAAGCCTAGAGAACAAATGGATTTGACAGTTAAAAATAGGAGAGGAGAGTTATTAAATGGAGAGTTAGAGGTATCGGGAAGATGGAGAGAATATTTTGAGGATTTGTTAAATGTTGATGAAGACAGGGAAGCTGTGATTTCGTGTGTAGGGCAAGGAGGAATAACATCTTGTAGGAGTGTGGAAGAGCCAGTTGTGGGTGTAGGGAAGTTCGTGAGGCAGTGGGTAGAATGAAAGGGGTAAGGCAGCTGGGATTGATGGGATAAAGATAGAAATGTTAAAAGCAGGTGGGGATATAATTTTGGAGTGGTTGGTGCTATTATTTAATAAATGTATGGAAGAGGGTAAGGTACCTAGGATTGGCAGAGAGCGTGTATTGTTCCTTTGTATAAAGGCAAAGGGGACAAAGAGAGTGCAAAAATTATAGGGGAATAAGTCTGTTGAGTGTACCTGGTAAAGTGTATGGTAGAGTTATTATTGAAAGAATTAAGAGTAAAACAGAAAGCAGGATAGCAGATGAACAAGGGGGCTTTAGGAAAGGTAGGGGTGTGTAGACCAAGTGTTTACAGTGAAACATATAGGTGAACAGTATTTGGATAAGGGTAAAGATGTTTTTGTGGCATTTATGGATTTGGAAAAGGCGTATGATAGGGTAGATAGGGGTCAATGTGGCAGATGTTGCAGGTGTATGGAATAGGAGGAAGGTTACTGAAAGCAGTGAAGAGTTTTTATGAGGATAGTGAGGCTCAGGTTAGAGTGTGTAGGAGGGAAGGGGACTATTTCCCAGTAAAAGTGGGCCTTAGACAAGGATGTGTGATGTCACCGTGGTTGTTCAATATATTTATAGATGGGGTTGTAAGAGAAGTGAATGCGAGGGTCTTGGCAAGAGGTGTTGGGCTAAAAGATAAAGAAGCAAATACAAAGTGGGAGTTGTCACAGTTGCTTTTGCTGATGACACTGTGCTTTGGGAGATTCTGAAGAGAAGCTGCAGAGGTTGGTGGATGAATTTGGTAGGGTGTGTAAAAGAAGAAAATTGAAAGTGAATATAGGAAAGAGTAAGGTGATGAGGATAACAAAAAGAATAGGTGACGAAAGATTGGATATCAGATTGGAGGGAGAGAGTATGGAGGAGGTGAATGTATTCAGATATTTGGGAGTGGACATGTCGGCGGATGGGTCTATGAAGGATGAGGTGAATCATAGAATTGATGAGGGGAAAAGGGTGAGTGGAGCACTTCGGAGTCTGTGGAGACAAAGAACCTTGTCCATGGAAGTAAAGAGGGAATGTATGAGAGTATAGTTATACCAACGCTCTTATATGGGTGTGAAGCATAGGTGATGAATGTTGCAACGAGGAGAAGGCTGGAGGCAGTGGAGATGTCATGTCTGAGGTCAATGTGTGGTGTGAATATAATGCAGAGAATTCGGAGTTTGGAAATTATTAGGAGGTGCGGGATCACCAAAACGATTGTCCAGAGAGCTGAGGAGGGTTGTTGAGGTGGTTTGGACATGTAAAGAGAATGGAACGAGACAGAGTGACTTCGAGAGTGTATAAATCTGTAGTGGAGGGAAGGCGGGGAAGGGGTCGGCCTAGGAAAGGTTGGAGGGAGGGGTAAAGGAAGTTTTGTGTGCGAGGGGGTTGGACTTCCAGCAAGCATGTGTGAGCGTATTTGATAGGAGTGAATGGAGGCATATGGTTTTTAATACTTGACGTGCTGTTGGAGTGTGAGCAAAGTAACATTTATGAAGGGATTCAGGAAACCGGCAGGCCGGACTTGAGTTCTGGAGATGGGAAGTACAGTGCCGGCACTCTGAAGGAGGGGTGTTAACCCTTTGGGGGTCCAAGGGGGTCTCTGAAACTCGTCTCAGGGTCCACGAATTTAAAAAAAAAAAAATTATTTTTCTTATGGAATGATAGAGAATCTTTTTCCGATCATAACGCCACAAAATTATGAAATTTGATCGAAAACTAACGGAATTATGCTTTCGGGTTAGCGGTAGCCATGACACTTACGCATCGGCGATTTCGCCCACTTTGAACCCTATTTTCGGCACACTGCAATGTTTCAGTCTACTACAATTATAGCTATTTCGCTAGAACTCCATTTGTTCTATCGATTGAGTACACGAAACTGCCTATTTACCAATTTCAACTACCCAAAATAGTGGTCAGAAAATGGCAATTTGGCCAATTTCACACAAATTTCAAACGATGCCAATTTCAAAATAGGACCCATAATAAACAAGACAGACATTCCTGGCACTAAAATAACATCTTCTCTGTTCATTAGTTACGTCTCAAGGCCCCTCTTACATTACTTTTGCTTTCCATTTTGAATTTTTATTCTCACAAAAAATAGAAGTTTTATTGTTATGTATACAACTGCATCATTGTAAAATGGTATAAATAATATCAGAGCACTTGTGCATGAATATTAGACTCGCCAGTTGATGTGTATTGGACGCATGGTGTGATTTGTTTACTCTTGAACATCGTCAAAAATCGAACATTTTCGCTACTTTGAGCTCAATTTCAAGGTACTTGTTATTGTCAAACCAATCAAAATCATCTCTATTTCTGTAATATATCTTCCATTCTATCAAATAAGAACAAGAAAACGAGAATACAACAATAAATACCATACGAAAATAGACTGCAAAGTCGCTGTTTTAAACCAAAAACACAGTCAGAGTTTTTTTTTCCTCATTATGCACTGTGTGGTGCAGGAATTTTTTTATACCGCGCACACTGACCGCACAGACCCATTCTATCACATCTAGGCCTAACAGCCTGTTTCTGCTTGATTTGAGGGCGCTAGAATTTAGGAGTACTAGTACGTCAATAACCCCAGTGCGTAAGACGACTAGTACGACCAAAACCCCGAAAGGGTTAATGTTGCAGTTTTATAACTGTAGTGTAAAGCACCCTTCTGGCAAGACAGTGATGGAGTGAATGATGATGAAAGTTTTTCTTTTCGGGCCACCCTGCCTTGGTGGGAATCGGCCGATGTGTTAAAAAAAAAAAAAATCACTAAACCACCAATAAACAGAGTAAATTTATTGTGAAATGTTTGAAAGACTGCACTGGGTATTGTTCACTCAAGTGTAAACAACGTTAGACTGGCGTCTTGCGCGGTGTAGCGCACAAGCGCTGGCAGGCAGATAGGTCTAGTACGGATCACTACACGAGTAAAAATCGCTACACAAGAAAAATATTGACCGTAAAAAGCAATCGTTACACGAAAAATCATTATTCGACAGATCGTTACTCGGGGTCTACTGTATTGATAAATTAGTGCAGTTATTGTGTTGAATACAATGAGTGTACAATTATACATTATACATTACAGTGGACCCCGAGTTACGATCATAATTCATTCCAGAAGGCTGCTCCAGTGCCATTACCGAACAAATTTTCTCCCTTAAGAAATAATGTCAAGTAGGTTAGTCCATTTCAGACCCCCAAAATACACTTACAAAAGCACTTACAATATTACACTTACATAATTGTACGATTTCCAAGGTGATCATAACTCTGGGGTCCACTGTATATTGGTCTCACAGGCCACAAAAGTTACTTGAAAAAAATATTAGAAAAGAAAAGAAAAAGTAACAAAAACAAAATAAAAAATGCGACTTTACGGAAGTCGCAGATGTTACCACCACCCAGTCACTGAGGGTCAACTTTACGCCTCTATATCTCAGTAAGTACTGATTGGAATTTTTTTGTTTGTTTTATTACCTAAAGAAAATTATCTTTAATTCTGTATTTTTTTGGTTTACAAAAATTCTTGACCCTGGCTCAAACTTCGAGATTTGGCCTCTGGACCCTGAAAGGGTTAAGAATCGGGGTCTCAACCTCAAAAGGTTAAATGATATTTTTCTTAATATTTAGCGTTAAAATGCATAAAAAATTACAGTAGACCATCGTTTAACCCTTTGGGGGTCGGTGCCG
The DNA here is from genome assembly GCA_009830355.1 of Cherax destructor. NCBI lineage: Eukaryota > Metazoa > Arthropoda > Malacostraca > Decapoda > Parastacidae > Cherax > Cherax destructor. Next base: position 1,769 of record WNWK01059663.1, on the reverse strand, counting down.
TACTAGTACGTTTTACGAGCAGGGGTTAGTGCCGTACTAGTACGCCCAAATTCTAGCGGCCTCAATTTAAGCAGAAAACGTCTGGTAGGCATACATATGAAAGAATGGGTCTGTGTGGTCAGTGTGCGCAGTATAAAAATCCTGCAGTACACACTGCATAAAGAGAGAAAAAACTCTGACAGTTTTTCGATAAAACAGCGACTTTGCAGTCGATTTTCGTATGGTATTTATTGATGTATTCTCGTTTTCGTGGTCTCATTTGATAGAATGGAAGATATATTACAGAAATAGAGATGATTTTGATTGGTATGACAATGACAAGTACCTTGAAATTGAGCTCAAAGTAGCGAAAATGTTCGATTTTTGACGATGTTCAAGAGTAAACAAATCACACCATGCCTCCAATACACATCAACTGGCGAGTCTTATATTCATGCACAAGTGCTCTGATATTATTTATACCATTTTTACAATGATGCAGTTGTATACATAACAGTAAATCTTCTATTTTTTGTGAGAATAAAAATTCAAAATGAAAAGCAAAAGTAATGGAACAGGGGCCTGGAGATGTGACTAATGAACAGAGAACATGTTAATTTAGTGCCAGGAATGTCTGCCTTGTTTACTCTGGACCCTATTTTGAAATTGGCATCGTTTGAAATTTGTGTGAAATTGGAAAATTGCCATTTTATGACCACTATTTTGGGTAGATGAAATTGGTAAATAGGCGGTTTCTTATACTCAATCGATAGAAGAAATGGAGTTCTAGCGAAATAGCTATAATTTTAGGAGACTGAAACATTGGAATTTGTCGAAAATAGGGCTCAAAGTGGGCAAAATCGCCGATGCGTAAGTGTCATGGCTACCGCTAACTTCGCGAAAGCATAATTCCGTTAGTTTTCGATCAAATTTATAATTTTTGTGGCGTTATGATCGGAAAAATTCTCTATCATTTCATAAGAAAAATTAATTTTTTTTTTCCAAAATTTTCGACCCCAGGAACACTTTCCTGAGAAGGCCCTGTCGACCCCCAAAGGGTTAACACAGTTTTGTGTGGCACGTTTGGTTATAGCACTATTGAAGAATTGCGGCATATTTTTGTATAATACTTCGTAAAATTAACTTAACATGGTTCAGTTTGCAGGAGGGGGAAAAATTTGGACCACGCACGCCCACAGGATACACTCTGCTTGGCTGTGGGTTAGAGCATTGAGTCAACGGGGAAGACCTACCACCACCCCCGCCATCCTTCACCACTCCCACCACCCTTGTCCCACCCGGTTCATACACGTGTAGGACGCCCTGCTAGGAGCTACCTGTGTTTATTTTTGTTTGTGGATTGAGTTTAGATCTTTAACCCTTTCGGGGTTATGGTCGACAAGCACGCCTTACGCGCAGGGGTTATTGACGTACTAGTACGCATAAATTCTAGCGCCTTCAAATTAAGCGAAATGGCTGGTAGGCCTAGTGGTGAGAATGGGTCTGCGTGGTCAGTGTGCAGTAGGAAAAAAATCGGGACCCAGTGGTGCATTGTGGGAACGCCATGTTAGTACACTCTGATCACCATGCCTGGCGGTAAGAAACTCCTCACCTCGGCGAATTGGAACACTTTTGTTCCCCAGTGACAGTTCTAACACTGATGGGAGTGTCAGTGGTGATGAGTTTCAAGGTTTTGATGAGGTTGTGACCGAAACTAATGACCATAATACCGGTAATATTGAGGAAAACCCAGACGACTCAGCCGTCCACCTCCGGTGTTGTGGCATCTT
>WNWK01059662.1:0-10135 GCA_009830355.1 Cherax destructor | reverse complement strand
CTACACACACAACACTGTACTACACACACAACACTGTACTACACACACAACACTGTACTACAGTCACCTACACAAGTTCTGTAGTTCGTGGAGGTAATTCCTCGATCTGGTTCGACGTCTCTACAAACACAGGTAATTTTACTCTCCATAACTTAGGTTGAGTCTGCCAGGTTGGCAGATCTTCTTCCCGCTTACAAAGACTCGAACACCGGCGCCTCAGGCTTAAATCCAGTTTCGGGATGAAGTAAATTGTGCAGCAAATTTGTGCCGATTGTCTAGCCGTGTCGTGATTCCCTTGCCTCGTCTGGGTAGAGCTGTGATTGGCCAAATTTCTTAAACTTTCGTGAAGCATTTCTATTATTTTGTACTTTAGTTTCGATTTTTTTTTCCTCTTGTAACTTTAAGAGTCGTGGACCTCTGATATTATCAGTGTTCCATACCTGACACTCCTGTAGCAATACTGTAGCAAAGTCACACTTAATACTGCAGCAACACTAGCACTATGGCCATACTGTAGCAACGACTGTCACTGCTGCAACACTATTGCAAGAAGTGTCACTGTAGCAACTCAGCCACTATAGCAACACTAGCACTATGGCAATACTAGGAAGGAGGGTCACTGTAGCAACACAACCACTATAGCAACACTATAACAAGGACCGTCACTGTAGCAACACAACCACTATAGCAACACTAGCACTATGGCAACACTGTAGCAAAGACTGGCACTGCAGCGACACTATAGCAAGGAGTGTCACTGTAGCAACATCAGCACTGTGGCAATAATATAGCAAATGCCGTCACTGCAGCAACTCTCTAGCAACACTATAGCAAGGAGTGTCACTACAGCAACACAAGCACTATAGCAACACTAGCACTATGGCAATACTAGGAAGGAGTGTCAATACAGCAACACAACCACTATAGCAACATAAGCAAGAAGCGTCACTGTAGCAACACCAGCAAGATGCAGCTTCTGAGATAAACACGTTGAAGACTCACCTTTTCACGTGCCATGAAGAACTTAACATTCTTCATCACCAACCTTCATCACCAACCTTCAACACCCACCTTCATCACCCACCTTCATCACCCACCTTCATCACCCACCTTCATCACCCACCTTCATCACCCACCTTCAGCACTATCCTTCAACACCATCCTGCATCACCAACCTTCCTCCCCAACCTTCATCCCCAACCTTCATCCCCAACCTCCATCACCCACCTTCAACACCCACCTTCATCACCCACCTTCAACACCCACCTTCAACACCCACCTTCATCACCCACCTTCATCACCCATTTTCATCACCCCCCTTCATCACCCACCTTCATCACCCACCTTCATCACCCACCTTCATCACCCACCTTCAACACCCACCTTCAACACCCACCTTCAACACTCACCTTCAACACCCACCTTCAACACCCACTTTCAACACCCACCTTCAACACCCACCTTCAACACCCACCTTCAACACCCACCTTCAACACCCACCTTCATCACCCACCTTCATCACCCACCTTCAACACCCACCTTCATCACCTACCTTCATCACCCACCTTCATCACCCACCTTCATCACCCACCTTCAACACCCACCTTCAACACCAACCTTCAACACCAACGTTACCGAGGCCTCACCTCCCTCGGCACAGGATGGAGAAGTTTCGCCAACCAAAGGCTTCATAAGAACATAAGAAAGAAGGAACACTGCAGCAGGCCTACGGGCCCATGCGAGGCAGGTCCAAATCTCCAACGGCTTAAGCCAATGCCCCGACCCAGCCAGGTCAGGTTACATTCACTTAAGGAAGGAGCACTGCATCTGACCTAGCACAAGCTAGTCAGGACCAATTCACACCCAACCGCACCCACTCATATAATTGTAATAATATTGGTAGAATTACCGACAATATGTTAAGTAAAAGGACACAAATGCAACTAATGTGACATTTTATTGTGGCAACGTTTCGCTCTCCAGGAGCTTTCTCAAGCCGTTACAAGCGATAATGGACATAGTGGGTTTATATATACTCTCAAAGTGAGGTGAAATACTAGTGGTGGTAGTAGTAGTGATATTAGTAGTAGTAGTAGTAATACAATAAGGTAGAACAATCAATATGCACATGAGTAAAAGGTGATAAAACAAATACTAGGGTAGTATAACAATAGGTTAGACAAATATTTATGCTGGAGGTTGAAATATCGAAGGCCTGTAGGAGTGTTCCACATCTACGATGTGCTTGTGTTGAATTAGCAGGAGAGACTATGTGATGGTAGGGTTTACTGTTTTCAGGAGGATTCTTGCTAAGACTTCAGAGATGGTGAAACTGCCTTTGTTTTGTTTAATTGTGTTAGAAACAGAGATAAGTGCTGATTCAAGGCATTTGCGTCTACGGAAATTAGTTTCTTTGATTACTAGTCGGGCGTCTTTGAATTTCATGAGATGATTGTTGGAATTTCGGTGTTGTACGCAGGCGTTGTTCAGGTTATCGTTTCTGCATGCATTAATGTGTTCATTGATGCGTGTTTCGAGGTTCCTTGCTGTTTCTCCTACATAAATTCTGTCGCATCAACACCACTCCAAACAAAGTCATAATTCTTCCCAACAGCCAGGTTGCATCCAACATTTCTAAAGTATTTGCACAAGCTAACACTAGAGTCGCCATCGCTTCCAGTACTTCTATTAAGGATCTAACCAAGACTAAATCCAAGCACCATGAACCAGTCAACGCAGGGGTCTACACTATACCCTGTGGAGGCTGCGACAGAATTTATGTAGGAGAAACAGCAAGGAACCTCGAAACACGCATCAATGAACACATTAATGCATGCAGAAACGATAACCTGAACAACGCCTGCGTACAACAACGAAATTCCAACAATCATCTCATGAAATTCAAAGACGCCCGACTAGTAATCAAAGAAACTAATTTCCGTAGACGCAAATGCCTTGAATCAGTACTTATCTCTGTTTCTAACACAATTAAACAAAACAAAGGCAGCTTCACCATCTCTGAAGTCTTAGCAAGAATCCTCCTGAAAACAGTAAACCCTACCATCACATAGTCTCTCCTGCTAATTCAACACAAGCACATCGTAGATGTGGAACACACCTACAGGCCTTCGATATTTCAACCTCCAGCAGAAATATTTGTCTAACCTATTGTTATACTACCCTAGTATTTGTTTTATCACCTTTTACTCATGTGCATATTGATTGTTCTACCTTATTGTATTACTACTACTACTACTAATATCACTACTACTACCACCACTAGTATTTCACCTCACTTTGAGAGTATATATAAACCCACTATGTCCATTATCGCTTGTAACGGCTTGAGAAAGCTCCTGGAGAGCGAAACGTTGCCACAATAAAATGTCACATTAGTTGCATTTGTGTCCTTTTACTTAACTCATATAATTGTTCAGCCGACCACCTGGTCAGCGGACCACCTGGTCAGGTCACTTCCATTTAAGGAATTAGTACAGCTACTGACCTGGTAGTACAAGCTAGTCAGGTCCAAACTCACACCCATCCACACCCACCCATGTATTTATCTAACCTATTTTTAAAACTACACAACGTCTTAGCATCTATGACGGTACTCGGGAGTTTGTTCCACTCATCCACAACTCTATTACCAAACCAGTGCTTTCCTATATCCTTCCTGAATCTGAACTTTTCAAACTTGAAACTATTGCTGCGAGTCCTGTTTTGGCTGGATATTTTCAGCACGCTATTTACATCCCCTTTGTTTATTCCTGTTTTCCATTTGTACACCTTAATCATATCCCCCCTAATTCTACGCCTTTCTAGAGAGTGCAGATTCAGGGCCCTCAGTCTATCCTCATAGGGAAGATTTCTGATACAAGGGATCAACTTTGTCATCTTCCTTTGTACGTTTTCCAGTGCATTTATATCCATTCTGTAATACGGTGACCAGAACTGTGCAGCATAATCTAAATGAGACCTAACCAAAGATATATAGAGTTGAAGAACAACCTGAGGACTTCTGTTATTTATACTTCTTGATATGAAGCCAAGGATTCTGTTAGCTTTATTGCGAACACTTATGCACTGTTGTCTAGGCTTCAGATTACTACTAACCAGAACTCCTAAATCCTTCTCGCAATCACAAGTAATAAGATCTACATTATTCAGCTTATATGTGGCATGGTTATTGTCCTGCCCAACATTTAGAACTTTGCATTTCTTTACATTAAACTGCATCTGCCACTTCTCCGACCACTGCATCAGTCTATTCAAATCATCCTGGAGTGCTCTAATGTCCTCATTTGAATGAATTGGATGGCCTATTTTGGTGTCATCAGCAAATTTACTTATGTTACTATTTATTCCCTCATCTATGTCGTTTATGTAAATTGTAAACAACAGGGGGCCCAAAACTGACCCCTGTGGAACACCGCTTGAGATGCGCCCCCATTCTGATTTCTCTCCATTTATGCAAACTCTCTGCCGCCTATTTGTCAACCATGCCTCTACCCAGGAAAAAATTTCTCCTATTCCGTGTGCCTTAAGTTTCCTCAGTAGCCTCTGATGTGGAACTTTATCAAAAGCCTTACTGAAGTCCATATACACAATATCATATTCATACCATGATCTACCTCCTCAAACACCTTAGTGAAAAAAGTTAGTAAATTCGTAAGACAGGAACGCCCCTTTGTAAAACCGTGTTGAGATTCATTAATCAATTTATGCTTTTCAAGATGGCTACGAATTGCCTCGGCAATTATTGACTCCATAAATTTACCAACTATGGAGGTAAGGCTTATTGGTCTATAGTTCGAAGCTAAGGACCTGTCACCTGCCTTGTAAATAGGTATTACGTTGCTCATGTGTCTGATTCACGTACTTGACGATTTTCTAAACCGTTTATAAAAAAAAATTGGATGGAGGTTAAACCCTGTAGCTGAAGAATTAGACACGTGTGCAACATCTGGGTATGAAGAATTGAGACACATATGCAACATATGGGAATCTTTATTGAATAAACGTTTCGCCACACAGTGGCTTCATCAGTCCAATACAAAGCAGGAAGGTATAAGGAGAGGAGGAGTTTGAGGTAATCAGTCCCTCAGCCTGGAATCGATGTGTTTAGTCCATCACTCTTGTAGGACGTACAGCATAGGACCAGAGAAGTGGCTTACATACATCTGGGTATCTTCATTTGTAGATGTTTCGCCATCCAGTGGCTTTATCAATACAATAGAAGGACATAATGTGAAGACTGTAGAATTATATAGAAAAGATGAGGTAATCAGTCGTCTTGAAGACGACGGTGCTCTTCACCAACTCCAGGGACTGATTACCTCATCTTTTGTATATAATTCTACATTCATATTATGTCTTTGTATTGATAAAGACTGTGGTTTCCGAAACGTCTACAAATAAAGATACCCAGATGTTGCATACGTGTCTAATTCTTCATCCTATTGTGAGTACGGGAGTGAATTCTTGGGTAGCATTGGGAAGGACCTGCCTTGTATGGGCCAGTAGGCCTTCTGCAGTGTTCCTCCATTCTTATGTTCGTATTGTATACAATTCATGTACAAAAAGTGTACCACCATGCTCACAGCTCCTCTCCAAGAGTTCTCTCTCACACACCATGTACCTCACAGCTCCTCTCCAAGAGTTCTCTCTCACACACCATGTTCCTCACAGCTCCTCTCCAAGAGTTCTCTCCCACACACCATGTTCCACACAGCTCCTCTCCAAGAGTTCTCTCTCACACACCATGTTCCACACAGCTCCTCTCCAAGAGTTCTCTCTCACACACCATGTTCCACACAGCTCCTCTCCAAGAGTTCTCTCTCACACACCATGTTCCACACAGCTCCTCTCCAAGAGTTCTCTCTCACACACCATGTTCCACACAGCTCCTCTCCAAGAGTTCTCTCTCACACACCATGTTCCTCACAGCTCCTCTCCAAGAGTTCTCTCCCACACACCATGTTCCACACAGCTCCTCTCCAAGAGTTCTCTCTCACACACCATGTTCCACACAGCTCCTCTCCAAGAGTTCTCTCTCACACACCATGTTCCACACAGCTCCTCTCCAAGAGTTCTCTCTCACACACCATGTTCCACATGCTTGACTAAATAAGAAATTCATTATTACTCTTTAAATAACGTGGACGAATCTCATCGTTGCTGTTCTCGTTCTCTCATCGTAATGTTTGCGTTAGCATACCTAATCGCGGTGGTAAAATTTCTGCAGTGCTGACTAATTTACACGAACTGAAATTGCACTCATTACTCTTGTAATGAGTTGAATTATTTGAAGTAAATACACAGGCCTGACCTTGGAGCTTCCAGTGTATGAAGTATACACGGCATTACTGTAGAGCTTCTAGTGTATGAAGTATACACAGCATTACTGTAGAGCTTCTAGTGTATGAAGAATACACAGCATTACTGTAGAGCTTCTAGTGAATAAAGTTTACACTGGCATTACTGTAGAGCTTCTAGTGTATGAAGTATACACTGGCATTACTGTAGAGCTTCCAGTATATGAAGTATACACTGGCATTACTGTAGAGTTTCTAGTGTATGAAGTATACACAGCATTACTGTAGAGCTTCTAGTGAATGAAGTTTATACTGGCATTACTGTAGAGCTTCTAGTGTATGAAGTATACACTGGCATTACTGTAGAGTTTCCAGTATATGAAGTATACACTGGCATTACTGTAGAGCTTCCAGTATATGAAGTATACACTGGCATTACTGTAGAGCTTCTAGTGTATGAAGTATACACTGGCATTACTGTAGAGCTTCCAGTATATGAAGTATACACTGGCATTACTGTAGAGCTTCCACCTCTTCAAGGGGAGCTCTTTGGCGCGGTGAAGAGGCTATTGGTCTCAGGTATTACACCTTTTGGTCTTCCTTTCTCAGACCAAACCTAATTACTCCCAATCCCCCCTTCCCTATCCCATCCTCCCCATCACCCATTTCCCTTTTCTTCTCCTCTCCCCATCCCTCCACTTTTCCTTTGCAGTTTCTGCCTTTGAGGTTGTTCCCTTATGCTTTGTAGTTCCTAGACATGAGAACGGGTTCCGAGGTCCATCTCCTTCCGTTGAAGTCCTTCGTGGTAGTGTAGTTTGCAGTGGAATCTGAATCATCTAGAGATCCCGATCCCTCTCCTGTCTTCCCGGGGGAGGGAAGGCTTCGGGTGTCTTTCAGGTGACGGGTGTATCTCTGGAGGCTTCCTGTCGGATTCCAGGAGGTGGTGGCCGAAGGAGGTATGTTTTGTGGAGGGTTTCCGACCACCCTCCCTTTTGTCCGCCGAGGTGGCTCGGTAGATGTGAGGTTGCTGTCTCTGATTGCTGGTTTATTGGCTAGAAGGGTAGGGTATGGCACATGTTCCATGCCGTATCTGCACTACCGACTGCGCTGAGGTTGTCCTCTTGGGCATGGAAGGGAAGAGTTGCAGTCTTGGGAGCTGCCCCTCCACGCTCCTCCCCTTTTTTCTTTTTTTTTCTTAAAAACAAAAGAAAAGAGACTAACCATGGAGTCCAAAGTCCATGTACTCCTCCTCCTGGGCCCCTTCGTGTAACAGCACCCTCTGACGACCCTGCCTCTGGATACAGAGGCTCAGCCTGACTCCTTTGACACCTCTGACCTCCGCAAGTCTTCCCATACGGTGTGACAGTTTTCTGATCGTGTGCCCGCCTCAAAACGGACCACCTCCGGTCCTGTTTCTAAACGACCACGACCTTCTTCTGATGACACTATTTCGACTGACTCTCATTCTGCTCAGAAAAAATAACACAACAATCACTTCCTTTACATACAACTCATCATAGTACACAATGGACAAAGTTTTTCACTCTACAGCCGACATCTTCTTTACAATATCTTTCTGATCATAGTATCAGTAAGGCGCTCCTACGCCATGTTGGTCATAATATTCAGTATCTCTCTCCTTCTCGGGCACTATCTATCCCAGATGTTGCATTTCTGATTTCTTCCTTACCGCCATCACTTGTTACTCGGCAGTTTTAATGCTCACCATTTCCTCACATGTTATTCAGTTAAAAGCTACCACCCATTTTGACTCTCGTACTCGATCTCTCTCTTGCACTGATCTCTCAGTGTGCTCTTCCTCAACTGCACTAGACTTTACCTGGTCTGTGCTTCCGGACTTACATGACAGTGATCATTTTCCAATCCTTCTTACTTCTCATTCGTATTCTCCAACTCGTCGCCCACACTGGCAATTTGACCGAGTGCGTTGGGACCAGAACTCTCGTCAAACTGCTTTTAATGAGGTTCCTTCTTGGTCCTCCATTGATGACCTATTATAACTATTCTGGACCTCAATTTTAAACGCGGCTTCACATTCTATACCCAAACCTCGGGCACACAATCTCAGAAATACGTGCCTTGGTGGTCTCCTACTTGTGTTTGTGCGGTAAGTTTGAAATGCACTGCATGGGGCAGACATCATTACAATTGAACCATAGAGCGACTTCTTGATTTTAAGCGGGCGAGAAAGATCACCCGCCGTGGGCAAATACACTCCCGACCCGGCTCCCATCCTTCAGGTTGCTGGTGTCGCTATAGCTAGCCCCCTCTTCAAGGGGGGCTCCTTGCTGTGGTGAAGAGGCTCTTGGTCTGAGGAATTGGACCTTTTGGTCTTCTTCCTCAGACCGAACCTAATTACCCCCCAATCCCCCCTCCCTTTTCCCATAGTAATTTTTTAAAAAAGGAGACAGACACGAAGCATAAAATTACAGACCAGTGTCACTGACACTTATAGTATGCAAAGTCATGGAGAAGATTATCAGAAGAGTGGTGGAGCACCTAGAAAGGAATGAGCTTATCAGCGACAGCCAGCACGGTTTCAGGGATGAGCCTCTTCAAGGGGGCTCTTGCTGTGGTGAAGAGGCTCTTCGTCTGAGGAATTGGACCTCTTGGTCTTCTTCCTCAGACCGAACCTAATTACCCCCCAATCCCCCCTCCCTTTTCCCATTTTCCCCATCCTCCCTTTTCCCTTTCCTCCTCCTCCTCCTCATTCCTCCCTTATTTCCTTCCCATTTTTACCCTGGGAGCTTCCCTCCACAGGCATTCTAGTTCCTAGGTAGGGGGAAGGGTACTGTGGTCCATCCCATTCCGTTGAGGTTCTTGGCAGTGGTGTAGTCTGAATCACCTGGGGATGTCCCGATCCTTCTCTGGTTTCCCGGGGTTGGCTTTGGGTGTCTTTCGGGCGACGGGTGTATCTCTGGAGACCACCTTTCGGATTCCTGGGGTGGTGGCCGAAGGCGGTATGCTTTGTGGCGGATATCCGGCCGCCCTCTCTTTTGTCCGGCGAGGTGGCCCGGTGGATGTGAGGTTGCTATACCGGATTTCTGGTTTACTGGCATGAAGGGTAGGGTATGGCACGGGTTCCATGCAGCATCTGCACTACTTGCGGTGTTGAGGTCCTCTTGGGCACGGAGGGGGATTTACGCTCCCTTCTATTCCTCCTAGGAGCTATTCCTCCACGTTCCCCCCTTTTTTTATTCTTTTTTTTATTTTTATTTTATTTTCTTTCTTTTTTTTCTTAAAAATAAAAAGAAAGAAGTAACCTAACCATAGCTGACCCAATCCATGAACCCAATACCCCCGGGCCCCTTCCTGATACCGCACCTAGTTCTGACCCTACCTCGTTACCGGACAACTCTTCGGACAACTCTAATACCCCTGTACCTCTTGCTGGTGCCGGCTCGTCACCTGCCTCAGGTACCGGGGTTCCGACGGTGCAGCAATTTTCGACCAAGACCCTTACATGACGATTCGACTCTTCCTTCTCGTTCATCTCAGAAATGACTAGCATGTCGCGCACTCCCCTTAGATACTTTGTTTCACACTACTCAATGGACAAAGTTTTTTACTCTCAGACCGACTACTCCAACTACCTATCTTTCCGATCATAGTATTGGTAAAGCTCTCCTACACCATGTAGGCAAAGATATCTCTTTTCACGCTCTCAAGAGCGGCACTCGCATCATCACGGTCCAGAATGCTGGCCAAGCTCGCGATCTTTCCCTTCTTACGACCATAGATACTATTCCTATCACTATTGACAAGCATCATTCTCTTAATTCTTGTAGTGGTACTGT
>WNWK01059661.1:0-10135 GCA_009830355.1 Cherax destructor | reverse complement strand
CTTTTGCCTTTTGAAAAAAAGGAGCTAAAAATGACTAAATTTATGAAAAACAGCTAAAGAATGCGCTAACACTATTATTACAAAATAACACATTATGCATTGCTCTCACTTGCCAGTATACAGGCTTTAGGAAGGGTGTGGGATGTGAGACCAAGTGTTTACAGTGAAGCATATAAGTGAAAAGTATCTAGATAAGGGTAAAGAGGTTTTCATTGCATTTATGGATTAGGAAAAAGCATATAATAGAATGGATAAGGAAGCAATGTGGCAGATGTAGGAAGTGTATGGAATTGGTGGTAGGTTACTGAGAGCAGTTGAGAGTGTTTACGAGGATAGTGAGGCTCAGGTTAGAGCATGTAGGAGAGAGGAGTTATTTCCCAGTAAAAGTAGGCCTTAAACAGGGATTCATGATGTCACCATGGCTGTCGGTATGTTTATAGATGAGGGTCATAAGAGAAGTGAATACTCGGGTGTTGGCAAGAAGTGTGGGATTAAAAGATAAAGAATCTAACACAAAGTTGGAGTTGTCTCAGATGCTTTTTGCTGATGACACTGTGCTTTTGGGAGATTCTGAAGAGAAGTTCCAAAGCTTGGTGGATGACTTTGAGAGGGTATGTAAAGTTAACATAAAGAAGTGCAAGGTGATGAGGATAACAAAAAAATTAGGTAATGAAAGATTGGAGAGGGAGTGTGGAGGAAGTGAATGTACAGTATTCAGATATTTGGGAGTGAACTTGTCAGCAAATGGGTCTATGAAAAACGAGGTGAACCATAGAATTGATAAGGGGAAAAAGGTGAGTGGTGCACTGAGGAGTCTGTGGAAGCAAGAGGGATATGTAGAGTATAGTGGTACCAACGCTCATATATAGGTGTGAAACATGGGCAGTGAATATTGCAGCAAGGAGAAGGCTGGAGGCAGTGGAGATGTTTTGTCTGAGGGAAATGTGTGGTGTGAATATAATGCAGAGAATCCGTAGCTTGAAGATTAGAAGGAGGTGCGTGGTTTCTAAAAGTATTATCCAGCAGCCTGAGGATGGGTTGTTGAGGTGGTTCAGACATTTAGAGAGGATGGAATGAAGTAGAATTACTTGAAGGGCATATAAATCTTTAGTGAAAGTAAGGTGGGGTAGGGAAAGGTTGGAGGAGGGAGGTAAAGGAGGTTTTGTGTGTGAGGGGCTTAGACTTCCAGCAAGCGAGTGAGCATGTTAGGAGCAAGTGGAGGCAAATGGTTTTATGACTGATGGGCTGTTGGAGTGTGAACAAAGTAACAGTTATGAAGGGATTCAGGAAAACCTGTTAGCCAGACTTGAGTCCTGGAGGTGGGAAGCAGTGCCTGTGCCCTGAAGAAGGGATGAAGATATGTTGCAGTTTTTGAACTGGCAAGAGTGATGGAGTGAGTGACAATGAAAGTGTTTCTTCTTCGGGTCACCTGCCTCGGTGGGAAACAGCCAATGTGTTAATAAAAATAAAATATTCTAGATCTGCTAAATCCCAATCAACCATCTCTTCCTCAGCATGTATAACTTTCTTATTGTGACTGGCCATGTTCTCTTTCTGCTCTCTGTCTCATGTGTGCAAGTGGATGTGTCTATGCTAGACTGCATATTGATTAGTAATGATTTTTTCATACATTTTAAAAATAATTCATGTTTATGCTTTTAAGTTTATTTATTCTACTATTTAATAAGAGTACATTTGTACTTCAACACGACCAAAACAAACCTACTGTATGCAAATGGCAGTTTTTGTGTATTACTAACATATACCAGAATGTATTGTTATTTTGAACTACTTTTAACATACCACATTTTACTTTTGCTGTCCAGACCCTCAATCTGAAACTTGTTCACACTGTCCAAGAATTTTCAAAACGTTTTTATTATTTTCTTATGAAATGGTGAGAATCTTTTTCTGAAGGTAATAAAACAAAACTACGAAATTTGTTGGAATATTGATGAAATTACGCTTTTGTGAATTTTGCTGTGCAAATATTTACGCATTAGTGATTTTGCCCAATTTGAGTTCTATTTTAGGCCAATTACATTGTTCAGTCGACTAAATTCTTGACTACGTATTTTGCTATTATGTGTTCCATTTTATAAATTGATGCATGGGAAATTACCCAGTCAACTATTTCAACTACCCAATAAAGTGATCAGAAATTAGTAATTTGGCCAATTTCACAAATTTAAAAATATTCCAGTTTCAAATGGGGTCCAGAATAAACAATACAGGCATTCCTGGCACTAAAATAACATTTCCTCTGTTTATTAGTTATGCTCCCAGGCTTTACATATGAATTCCATTTTTATTTTTTATTCACACAAAGAATTTTTATTCACAAAAGAAAAAGATTTACTGTTACGCAATATTGTAATACTTGTATAAATAATATCACGCATTCGTGAACACATTAAACCCACCAGCTGACGTTTTTGGGATGCGTGATGTGATTTGTTTACTCTTCAACATCGGTTAAAAATCGAACATTTCCACCAATTTGAGCTCAATTTCAAGTATTTTCTGTGCTAACACTAATTAAAATCATTTCTATTTCTGTAATATATCTTCCATTTTATCAAATGAGACCAAGAAACTGAGAATACAACCATAAAATCATACACAAATACACTGCAAAGTCGCTTTTTTAAAACCCAAAAAACACGGTCATGTTTTTCCTTATGCACTATGCTGTAGGATTTTTTTATATGGTGCACACTTACTGCATAGACCATTCTCTCATATCTAGGCCCAAATTTACCGCTCACAGCTTATCTAAGTAAAAGGAGAAACTTTCGTTTTTCCTTTTTGGGCCACCCTGCCTCGGTGGGAAACGGCGGGACCGACACTGGATTCAAAGCCATATACAACGGGACCGACACTGAAAGGTTAATGAATGGTACAGTTTTAAGTAAGTGGACCCCGGATTACATCATTTTTCGTTCAAGAATGCTGTTCAAGTGCTATTATGAACGAATTTATTCCATAAGGAATAATGTAAATTAGATTAATCCTTTTGACCTATTACACTTACAAAAGCACTTACAAAAATAAACTACATAAAAGGACGAGTTTGGAGACTATCATAAACCGGGGTCCACTGTATGCATTATTACAAAAAGAGAGGTAGCTAATGAAAACTGTACAATTTTGGATGTATTAATACTTTAATATGTTCTTTTTTTTCATGTTATGTTCTTTTTTTTTCTTTGTTCTTTTGTTTCTTATGTTATGTTCTTTTGTTTCTTATGTTATGTTCTTTTGTTTCTTATGTTATGTTCTTTTGTTTTTATGTATATGTTCTTTGTTTCTTATGTTTATGTTCTTTTGTTTTTGTTATGTTCTTTGTTTCTTATGTTATGTTCTTTTTTTTTCTTATGTATATGTTCTTTTTTTTTCTTATGTATGTTCTTTGTTTCTTATGTTCTTATCAAAGCTTATTTCTTGGGTAGAATTGAAAATTAGGTTGGGCAATTATTCTGTTAGTGGGATGGATTGTGAAGGACCTGCCTAGTAGGGTCAACAGGCTGCTGCAGGTTCCTCCTTTCTTATGTTCTTATGTTTAAACTGATTCAGTGAAGTTGTAATTGGGATTTCTTAGGCAGTTTCAAACTGGCCCCTATGATTTCAGGCTATGGGAAAGATTATAAAGATGGTGAAGAAACAGGAAGTACAGGCACTCCTCAATAACGACTGAGTTCCGTTTCCCGCAACTAGGTCATTGGAATTAGTCAATAAGCAAGGAGCGCCCCTACCAATATTTCAAGCATACTGTACTGGTAGTGGGTTTATGCCATCCCTGTTTAGATATTGTTTTAGTGTCTTTTTGCACCATTTATAACATTTTAGTATATTAAAAATAGAACTAGGCATTAAAACAATAAAAAGTAAAATACACACACAGTACACTCATTACTTACCTTAAAATATTTGTAATCATTATTTAGGGTGAGGGGTGAGTAATATTATTGTGGGAAGTCAGTGTGGTAGTTTGCCTGGCTACCCCCACACTACACATAATATACGACATTTAAAGTGCCTAGAGCGATAAAATGCATACGCAAAATTTGATAAAAATTGATGAAATTATACTGTGTCATCAATATTTAGAGGGGATTTTTTCCCAATTTGACTTCTGTTTTTTCAATTATACATTGTTTCATTAGACCAAATTCTTAACTATTTCGCTAATATGTGTTCCATTTTTTTTATTGAGCACAGAAATTGCCCAGTCAATTATTTCAACTACCCAATAAAGTGATCAGAAATTGGTAATTTGGCCAGTTTCAAAATAGGGTCCAGAATAAACAATGCTTTCATTCCTTTCACTAAAACAACATTTCCTCTGTTTATTAGTTACGTTTAGGGTTTACACATGAATTCCATTTTGATTTCTTATTCATATAATTTTATTCACAACCAAAATACAAGATTTACTGTTTTGCAATATTGTAATAATTGTATAAATAATATCAGCACATTCATGAATCCACATTAGACCTACCACTAGACGTGTATTGGACATGTGATGTGATTTGTTTACTCTTGAACATCGGCAAAAATTAACATTTCCACTTTTGAGCTAGTTTCAAGCTATTTTGAGTACTAAAACCAATCAGAATTATCTTATTTCTGTAATATATCTTCGACCACCAGGGAGGTACACGTCCTGTATTTGTTTTACATGATGGTAGGATTGTTGGTGTCTTTTGTCTGTCTCATAAACATGTAAGATTTCAGTAAGCCTTGCTACTTTTACTTACACTTGGGTCAATGACACATGCATATACACGTTTGTATACACTCATCTGAGTTTTCTTGATTTTATCTTAATAGTTCTTGTTCTTATTGCTTTTCCTTTCATATCCATGGGGAAGGGGAATAAGAATCTTTCCTCCTTAAGCCATGCATTTTGGGAAAGTCAACTAAAATGCTGGGAACAATTAGTAACCCCTTTTCCTGTATAGATTATTTTAAAAAGCAAAAGAAGAAACCGTCAAAGTGGGATGTCTGAATGTCGTGGATGTTGTGTGAATGATAAGAAAGAGATGATTGTAGATGTTATGAATGAAAAAAGTGGATGTCCTGGCTTTGTCAGACAAAGCTGAAGGGGGTAAGAGAGTTCACTGGGGAGAAATAAATGGGATTAGGTCAGGAGTTTCAAAGGGAGTTAGAGCTAAAAAAGGGAGTGGCAATAATGTTGAATAATCAGTTATCAGGTAAAGAGGAATATAAATGTATAAATTCAAGGATTATATGGAGTAAAATAAATTTTGGGATGTAAAAAGTGGGTTATGGTAAGTGTTTATGCACCTGGAGAAGAAGAAGTGTAGAGGAGAGAGAAAAATTTTTTGGAAATGTTGAGTGAGTGCATGGGAGTTTTGAACCAAGTGAGAGAGTACTTGGGGTTGGGATCTTAATGCTAAAGTGGGTAAAAATGTTGTGGGGGGAGTAGTAGATAAATTTGGGGTGACAGGGATAATTGTAAATGGAGAGCCTTAATTGAGCTATGTGTTGAAAGGATTTGGTAATAAAGTAATACATATTTTATGAAAAAGAAGATAAAAAAGTATTCAATGTATGATATAGAGTAATGAAAGTAGTTTGTTAGATTATGTATTGGTGGAAAAAAGGTTGATGGGTAGGCTTAGGATGTACATGTGTATAGGGACAATTATTTAGTTGTAGCTACAGTTGAGTAAAAGGTAGATGGGACAAAAAGAAAATGGAACAGCAAGAAGAAAGAGGAAAAAGTGTAAAAACTAAGGAGGAGGAAGTTGGGGTGAGATATAAGCAACTATTCAGAAATGGGCTAGGGCAAGTATGAGTAGTGGGGATGTTTAACCAGAGATAAATATCTGGATCGATATTTCATTCATAAGTTTGATTTAGGAAAAGTAAAGTAATAACTGTGGAAATAAACTGATATAACTATAATAAAGATGATTATGTTAATATAGACAAGATTTAAAGTAACACATTAAATGATTTCTTAAGTATAATCCCTATTAAGACTAGATATCAATTTAGCACCTGATTTAGAATTTTATGTTGCACAAATGCTAACACAAACCGTTAACAATAGACAGTAAAAAAAAAATGTATACAGCTTTATAGTAAACAAAGTAAAAACTTATAGTAGTTTAATAGAAGATAAAACTGGTTACAATAGACAGTAAAAATACTGAACAAATTGCAAAACTGTAGAAACATAATGAAAATAAAACTGTTAATAAAAGATAGTAAAACAATAATATATGCCATGGTTTAACCTTTTCTCTGTTTCCACATGGATCTCCATCATTGATACCAGTGTTGCTTATATAGATCTGCATTTACGCACATCTCACAAATATGCTTCGAGTTGTAAATTTATTTGACATGAGAGTGGGTTTGTGGGTGAATGTACACAGTATGAAAAATAATCCTGTCCCATCCAGTGCATGATGGGAAAATCAGACTTCTCAGCTTGTGTTTGCTTAAAGTAGCAACTTTGATATGCTTTTTAGTGGTTTTTTTATGCTTTTATTGGCTGTTTTTTAGACATACTAATGAAATAGAGATGATTTTGGTTTGGGTTTATCTGGAAACCTTGAAGTAGGGTGTCATTGCCTTTAGAAAAAGATTCTACCATTTCAGAAGATAATTTTTTTAATTGTGATGCCAGCCTTTTAATTTCAGGGGTCAAACAGCAAAGGGGTTTAAAAGGGTTTAAAAAAGGATATTTAGATGGCTCTCCATGGGGAAGTGGAACAAAATTCTTCCTCAGTAAATGCGTGTCGAAGAGGGCTAAAATGCCAGGAGCAAAATAGTAACCCCTTCTCCTGTATACTTTACCAAGTTAAACAGAGAAACTTACATTTTTCTTTTTAGGTCACCCTGCATCGGTGGGATATGGCGGGTTTTATGAAAGAAAAAAATTAGATGGCTGGAGGGAGGGGGTAAAAGGAGGTTTGTGTGCAAAGAGTTTGGACATCCAGCAGGTATATGTAAACATGTTAAATAGGAATGAGTGGGGGGCAAATGGTTTTTGGGGCCCGACAGGCTGTTGGAGTATAAGCAGTGTAACATTTTGTGAAGGGATTCAGGGGGAAAATGGTTAGCGGACTTGAGTCCTGGAGGTGGGAAGTACAGTGCTTACACTCCAAAGGAGGGTTTGGGATATTTGCTATTTAGAGGGATCATCTGAACTGTCGATCCACGTGCCTCTGGAAAGACAGGATAGTGTGAATGATGGTGAAAGTGTTTCCTTTTGGGTCGCTTCCCTCAGTGGGAGACGGGCCCGTGTGTTAAAAAAATAATAAAATAAATTTAGATAGTATTATCATTCCAATATCTGATACTTCATCTATTCTGTAATATAGAGCACTAATATTCTCCTCTTTCTCTTTAGTGATGCCAATGATTTAACAAATATTAGACGGATCACTGGCATTTGTCCCAGCATGATGTCGTCTTTATGACACTCACACCACGGGGAAAACCTAAGATTCTTTGTCAAATCAGGTAGTTTTTTGCATTATTTTAATTTAAAAAGGGAATATATAATTAGCTTCTCACTTTTGTTAGTTACAGAGACATATTATTTATTCCATATACTATGATCATTTTTTAAAGGATTATTAAATGATTCAAATAAAATAGAATTTTATTTCAAGGGGTTGCTGTATTTTGTGCTATGAGCCATTGTTAGAAGATAAATCAGTCAGTTGGGGTTTGACAATTTACATACAAATAATATACCAGGTTCCATTCAAATTCATTAAATTAAGATAACCTCTGAAATTCATTTTCAGTGTTCATCCAATTTGTTAAGTAATATGTTTACCTATAACTTGTGTCAAGAATTTTTTAATCTAGCAGCCTAGCTTGAGGCCATGCTCTCCTGGTAGCTATCTGATCGGCCACACTATTGTTGTACATAATCCACAGACCTATACAGTGGCCCCGGTTAACAATACCCCGGAAATCGTGAAATTTTGTAAGTATAATTTTGTAAGTTCTTGTGGAAGTGTATTTTGGGGGTCTGAAATAGACTAACCTACGTGAAATTTTCCTTAAGGGAGTAAATTGCTCGGTAATGGCACTTTAGCAGACTTCAGAGTGAAGTTTTTACGAAACTCGGGGTCCACTGTATCTGCTTAACGATAGGCAGATTTTCAAACACTTGTCTCCTTTCCTCTTGTGTCAACAACATTTCTTATATTTCTAAGTAGTAGCTTGAAGAGTTGCAGACCTTTGATGCTGACATATCATTCTCTAAGTGGACTTCTAAAATCCTTTCTTTCAATTCAGTTTATTCTACACTTTATCTCAAGTTTCTTGCTTCAGCAACCTGGTTATCGAGTACTAAATTTTTCCATATACAGATTAGGGTTTCTTCTGTCATCTGTTCTAGAAAATATTTTTCCAAGTGCTAGCAACACTAGTTGTTTAGAGGTTTCAATGATTTTACCAGCAGCCAGTTATATCTATATTAGTGATGTATCAGAATCCCCATCCGTGGAACATCCGCACAATTTCTTACATCTGCATCCACGGAACATCCGACAATTTCTTACATCCCAAAATAAGTAAGAAAGACATCCTCATACACATCCGCATCCGCAGATATCTAAATTTTCACATCCGTACATCTCTAATCATATTTTATACCCTAGAACCCCATCTGCCTTGAAAAGAAGATCTAATCACATAATATTATAAATGACAAAATTTCAATATTTTGAAGAATACAGTATGATCATTTTGTGGCATCTCTTGTTTATAGCACTCATCATTTCATTTTCCTGGCTTTACCTTAATGGCTATATTTTTTGCTTCTCAGTATAGCATTCTATGAATTCTATGATTAATAAATAAAATACAGTAGAACCTCATATCCACGGATTTGATATCCGTGGTTTCAGTTATCCACAGTTTACTGTGGCCCAAAAATAACCCTTAATTTTGCTTAATAATGGCCCCAAAGCACAAAAGTGGTGATGCTGGCAGTTCTTCAAAGCCTAAGAGAAGCTGTGAAATGCTTCCCATCAGTAAAAGTGCTAATTCTAGACTTACTTTGCATAATTTATCAATTAAACTTTATCATGGGACATATATTTTTTTTTTTTCAACAAGTCGGCCGTCTCCCACCGAGGCAGGGTGACCCAAAAAGAAAGAAAATCCCCAAAAGAAAATACTTTCGTCATCATTCAACACTTTCACCTCACTCATACATAATCACTGTCTTTGCAGAGGCGCTCAGATACTACAGTTTAGAATTAGTCCCTCCAAACTGTCACTATCCCAGACCCCCCCTTTAAAGTGCAGGCATTGTACTTCCCATTTCCAGGACTCAAGTTCGGCTAAATCAATAACCGGTTTCCTGAATCCCCTTTACAAAATACCCTGCTCACACTCCAACAGCTCGTCAGGTCCCAAAACCATTCGTCTCCATTCACTCCTATCTAACACGCTCACACACGCTTGCTGGAAGTCCAAGCCCACAAAACCTCCTTTTTCCCCCTCCCTCCAACCTTTCCTTTCCCTACAGATTTATACCCCTCCAAGTCATTCTACTGTGATCCATTCTTCCCAAATGACCAAACCACCTCAACAACCCTCTTCAGTCCTCTGATAATCGTACTTAGTAACTCCACACCTCCTAATTAGGGTACATATGTAAATGAAAATGACTTATGATATGGTGTTTGCTACTATCCCGGTTTCCCGGTATCCACGCTGGTTCTTTGGGAAAATATACCCCGTGGATATGGGGTCTATTATATGACTAGTTTTCAGTGTCTTCTACTGAGGCAACTTCATCTTATTGTGGTATTATCTGTGAGAGATGACATGAAGCTAATTATTATTTTTTCTATGTCTGTTATGGAAATTAGATTGAGTATACAAGTAAAATTTAATGCAATAATGCCTGGCAAGTTATTTTAACCCTTTCAGTGTCGAGACATCTAACCTTTTAAATCTTTGGGTCGGTGCTGTACTAGTACGTTTTACGAGCAGGGGTTGGTGCCGACTAGTAAGCGAAAATTCAGCGCCTCAAATTAAGTGGGGAAAAGGCTGGTAGCCCTACATATGAAAGAATGGGTCTATGGGTCAGTGTGCGCAGGATAAAAAAACCTGCCCCCCACTG
>WNWK01059660.1:0-10135 GCA_009830355.1 Cherax destructor | reverse complement strand
AACGTAGTGGCAGACATCCCAGTCTGGGCGAGATGCTCACTTTGCATTAAATAGATGTCTGTGTTAGCGACTGCTGCGTCACGCATCCAGAAAAAGAGAACTAAAAATAACGCAGCTTTGTTTTCATTTATCTTGGGTTTAATCATAAGAACTGAATATTTTTCTTTTTTGAGAATCAAATGAACATTTTTTAACGAGAATCTCACAATTTAAAAAAATTTTTAAAATTTTTAGTTGTATAAAAGAAAAAAAAATTGTTGCAAAGGGGATTTAAGGTAATTATGCAAAACACATCAAGAGTTTGACGCTTTTTTTCATTAAGAAAGTTGGAAAAGATTAATTACAACTCAAACTTAATGTCATCCGAGAAATTAAAACTTAGAACCGCACCCATTTCAACACTTTTTGCTCAAGTAACAACCGGGGCTTTTTCGTTAAAGGGGCTTTTAAAAAAACCCTTAGGAGCTAGCTAACCACAAATCATTCAAGATACTTAAGGAAATTTTTTTAGTAAAGAATTCAGTTTCCCGATTCTATATATTAGGCGAAGCCCTTGGAAGGTACACCGATAATATTACCGCCTTTTCAGTGACAGAGACTAGATTAACATTGTGGCCCTCTCGGTAAAGATACGACCAGATAATATTGCTGGCCCCCTTTAGTGATGGGACGACCAGATAAAAGACTGGCCGTTGGATGATCAGGGTGGTACGAGTTCTCTAGAGAGTAATGGCCCCCCGTGTTGGACAACATTGCTGGCTCTCTCAAGATGGTACAAGACAATATTGATATTCCACCATTGACTGTAGACTGGAAAAAATTTATGGCTCTCTCAGTGATGGTACGACCAGACAAACAATATCACTGGCCACCTCAATGATGGCAAGACCAGACAATATTGCAGTGATGGTGCGACAGACAACAGTGCTGGCTCTTTTTGATGGTACAACCAAACAGAAACCATTCCTGGCATTCTCAAGATGGTTTGAAAGACAATATTGTGGCCCATCGGATGGTGCAACCAGATAACGCTCGTAGCCCGTCAGTCCTGTAAGAAAACATTGATGGCACTCAAGATATGGAAGGGAATCAGCAATGCTAGCGCTCTTTGTGATGTTACGAACAATAACATTGATGGTCTACAGTGAAGGTACTAAAAACATCATTTCTGGCCATATCAGTTTGGGAGACCAGACAATATTCCTGGCTGTCAGTGTTTGGGAGACCAGACAAAAAGCTGGCCATTTCAATAATGGCAGACCGACAACACTATGGCGTATCACTGAAGTAAAGAATAGATAAATTTGCTGGCTCCCTCAGTGATAGTAGACACCATTGGGGACCTCTCACTGTTGTTATTCCCAGATAACATTGTTGTCCCTCTCAGTGACTGTTCAACAAGAAAACATTGTTGGTTATCTTAGAGGTGGCAGACCACACACTATTGCTATCCCTCTCAGCGATGATGCAGACAGGCAGACAGTATTACTGGCTCTGTGATGGAACGACCAGAGAACATTGCTACCTATGTGTTGGTACGACCAGAACACATTGTTGGCCCACTGAGGAAAAGTACGACCTGACAACATTGCTGGCCATCTCAGTGATGGTGCGACCTGAAAATTGGTTGCCCCATCAGTGAAGAAACCACCTGATTATTTAGGTGGCCTTTCCCCTGTGACATTGTGACCATAAAACATTGCTGACACACTCAGTGAATGTACAACCAGTGAACATTTTTTACTATGTGTCAGTACGACCTGACAACATTATTGGCAATCTCAAAATTGTATAGCCAGATAACATTATTATCCTCTGTGACGGTACGACCAGAAAGAATTGCAGGCCCTCTCTGTGCAGGTACGACAAGAAAGAACGACAGGCTCTAGTAGGAGCCACAATCAGACAACGTAGCTATTCCTCTCAGTGACGGTTGGAGCCGTCATCCTTGTTGGTCCTCAGTGATTTCACGACCATATAACATTGCATGCCTTTTGAGCGATGGTACGGCTAGAAAATTTTAATGGTTCTCTCAGTGATGATACAAAACCCGACAGCAATGCTGTCTTGTGTAGTGTAAGGTATTACCCGAAAAATCGTAGACCTCTAGCAATGTAACTAGCAGACACTATTTCTTGCTCTCAATTGATGCTTCGACCAGTCAACAGTGCTGGTGATAGTACGACCAAAAACTTTGCTGGTTCTCTGTTCTGATACAACCAAAAACATTGGTGTCCGTCTCAGTGAAGGAGCGACGAAGCAACATTGCTTGTCCTCTCAGGGTTGGTGCGACCAGATAACAATCTGAACAAACTCGGTGATGGCACGACCAGATTACATTGCTCTTAGTGATGGTAACATTGCTAACCTTCTCCCGCGATGATCAGACCAGACGACAATACTCATGCAATACTGCAATACTGCTGGCCCTTTGAATGATGGTATGGCCAGAAAACTTCGTTGATTTTTATCAATGATGGAACCACCAGATAACACTGCAGGCCATTTCGGGGAAGGACGACCTGTCAGCATTGCTGGCTCTCTCATTAGTAATAGACCATATAAACATTCCTGGTCTTCGGTTATTGAACGACGACCAGATTACATTGTTGTTCGTTTCAGTAATGTTACAGAAGACAACATTACTGACTCTATCAATGATAGTACGGAAAGATAACATTACTGATCTCTCAAAGATGGTACAAGCAATAAAGGGGACAACCAGATAACATTGCTGGACATGTCAATGTTAGCATGACCTAACATTACTGGTAGTCTCAGTAATGATTGGATCAGATAACGTTACAGATGCTCTGTGACGGTATGACCAAACAACACTTCTAGTCCTCCCATAGAAGGTACGACCACATAACATTTCTAATATTCTACGATGGTAAGCCAGACAACATTGTTGGTTCTTTCAGTGATAGTACGACCAAAAAAACATTGCAGGCCTTTTCATTGACGGTTCGACCAGATAACATATCTAGCTCTCAGGGTGATTGCACGGCCTAAATCCCCCGTGGGCCAAGCCCACATAGGACAGAACCCACCTAGACAGAAGAAGGGGGGCAATAAAAATATAGGAAAGGTGAAGATATAAAGAGAGGAGGAGTTAAAAGGTTACGTCATATCTCGAGTGCTTAAAATAACAGAGTTTTTGACAATGTAATGAGAAAGAAAGGCATTAACAGAGACAAAGCCAGAAGTAAGACTTATGTTAGGAAATTTGTGTATAAGAGATGCTTCAACAAGACGATGTCTGTGAAGGCTACAAGAAGAATAAACAGTTTTTGCAGAGGACCAATTAGTATAAAGACTGTGATATCTATCATGACATAAAAGAACATTACTAGTGTCGGTAAGCTATATATATATACACACACACACCTACTAAACAAACCACAAACACATTCACAAACCCACTCAACCAACCTCACCAAACAACAAACACACCAACCCAACCTCTCACCTAGCCATCCACCCACACCCAAATCACACTCACCTGAACACCAACCACCCACACCCATCCACACCACCCAAACATCCACCCACACACACATGCGGTATCACAGTGGGCGCCTGTGACAACGGTCCACAGGGTCAGTCTTAGGTACAGTGCTATTTTTGGTATATGTGAATGACATGATGGAAGGTATAGACTCAGAAGTGTTCCTGTTCGCAGATGAGGGGAAGTTAATGAGCAGAATTAAATGAGATGAAAATCAGGGAGACTACAAAGAGGGACATGGACAGGCTGGACGCAGAGTTCAGCAACTGGCTCCTCAAATTTTAAACCCCCTGCCAAATGCAAAGTCATGAAGATCGGGGAAGGGCAAAGAAGACCACAGAGAGAGTATAGGCTAGTTGGCCAAAGACTGCAAACCTCACTCAAGGAAAATATATTGGGGTGAATATAATACAGAGCACGTCTCCGGAAGCACACATCAACCAGATAACTGCTGCAGCATATGAACGCCTGACAATTTAAGAATAGCGTTCCTATATCTCAGTAAGGAATCGTTCAGGATTCTGTACACCGTGTACGTCAGTCCCATACTGGAGTACGCAGCACCAGTGTGGAACCCACACCAGGTCGAACATGTGAAGAAATTAGAGAAAGTGTTTAATGTTTGCAAAAAGGCTAGTTCTAGAACTAAGGGAATGTCCTACGAAGAAAAGTTAAGGGAAATCGGCCTGAGACACTGAAGGACAGTAGGGTTAGGGGATACATGATAACGACATACAAAATACTGGAGGAATAGATAAGGTGGACAGAGACAGGATGTTCCACAGATGGGACACAGAAAAAAGGGGATCACAATTGGAAGTTGAAGACTCAGACGAGTAAAAGGGGATGATAGGAAGTATTTCCTCAGTCATAGAGTTGTCAGGAAGTGGAATAGTCTAGCAAGGATGTAGTGGAAGCAGGAACCATACATAAATTTAAGACGAGGTATGATAAAGCCTGGGAGCAGGGAGAGAGAGGATCTAGTAGCGATCAGAGAAGAGGCGGGGCCAGGAGCGAGTCTCATTAGTTTTCCCCTTTCCCAATCCCAACGTACACCCAGACCACACTTTTAGAAAAGAAATTGAAGGTTTGGTATACAAATGCAGATGGAATAATTAATAAATGTCAGGAGGGCATAAAAAGAATCAAGGAGATGTCCCCAGACTTAATAGCACTCACAGAAACGAAACTCACCAGGATGATAACAGCCGCAATCTTTCCACCCAGATAATAGATCATGAGGAAAGATAGAGGGAACAGAAGGGAAGAGTTGCACTGCTCATTAAAAAATGGGGGGAAATTTTGGGAGGAAATAGAAGGAATGGACGGAATGGGCGAAAGGGAATAAATAGTAGGAACAATATAGTCTGGGGCCGATGGGGGAAAGGGCTAAATACTGATTTGTTTTTCTAATTATCCAATTTCAATGAAATTTTTACCATGATTTAAACAGCTTTAGAACGTACACACTGGTGTTATTATGAAGATTGCTTTAAAAAATATTATCTGTTTTATGAGGCATTTTCAAATACCTAGTGCAAATCTGGATTGAGAGGCAATGTTCTAAAGGCAACAATAGTTTGTGTAGCAAGAGGGTTTTATCACTGTGTCTTTTAAAAATGCTGATTTTTATTTTTTATTTTTTAATGATTTTTGACTGGAAAAAACAATAAAACAAAACGGGAAGGAATATTGCAAATCCCCGTTACTACTATAAACCATCAAACCTCAATAAAGTGTGCTAAGATCATAACATTCTGTTAAATACTTTTCTCAAAACGCGTATCGATAGGTCAATAACTTATTCATAAGAAAACGAGAAATTAAATTTTCTACAAAACTCTATGGACAAAGCGCGCCAGACGTCAGCGGAGAAAACACCTCCACTCTTCACAGAAGCCCACAGGCGACTGAGCAGCTCTCACTCTGAGCACTAATATAGAGTCGAATACCAAGATTTGATGTGTATTTCGAAAGAAACAATAAAAAAAATTGTACCTTTTTTAGTAATTAAAAAAAATAAAAGAAAAAACAAACGAATTGGCATCATGTCCCCTTGACAACAGCAAGAACCAAAAAAAATGGAAAAAGGTATTTAGAAATATGATAGAAATAAGCTGATTGCATCAACATGTTGCCAGAATTATGCACTATTTTTCGGTAAGAAAACATTTCATTTTTACCTTTATTTAGCCCTCTCCCCCCCCTAATGTTGAAATTGCAGTGATGTACAACCTTCCACAGAGCTGTAAGAGATCAAAAGAAGAAAACAAAGAGAGCAACAGAGCAATGGTGGACAAACTAGGTGAGGTGGCCAGAATTGCTCACACAGGTAGAGCAAAGTTACTAGTTATGGGTGATTTCAATCAGAAGAAGATTGACTGGGAAAACCGGGAGACATGGGGGGGTAAAGAAATATGGAGAGCCAACATGATGGATGTGGACTTGAAAGCCTTATGCATCAACATGTTAGGACACTACCAGAGAGAGAGGTGAGGATGAACCAAGAAGACTCGAGCTACTGTTCACCTTGAGTTGCCCCGACCATAGAGAGCATTACATACGAAAAACCTCAGAGCTAATGATCACATGGTTCCGAGCTTTGAATATATATTTGAGTTACAACTGAGAGGGTAAGAGGGTAGAGGAATAGGATAAATAGAAGCCATAAGTATAAAAGGGATGGGGGGGTACACAGGCATGAGTAACATCCTGCAAGAGGTTCAGTGGGAAAGAATTTTTTTTGAAAAAATTTGTAAACGAAGTGATGGACTATTTGACAACAAAATGCAAGGAAGCAGAGGAGAAGTTTGTTCCCCAAAGGCAACAGAAATAATGGGAAAACCAAAACGAGCCCTTGGTTCATCCAAAAGTATAGGGAGGTAAAATCCAAAATGCGCTAGAGAATGGAAAAAGTACAGAAGACAAAGGACCCAGAGCCAGAAACGAAAATGCACAGAATTACGGAGGCATGACCAGCAACAATACGAAAACGACATAGTATCGAAAGTCAAGTCTGAACCAATGCTGTTGCATAGCCACATCAGGAGGAAATAAACAGTTAAGGACCAAGTAATCAGGCTGAGGAAGGAAGGAGGAGAGTTCACAAAAAACAACCAAGAAGTATTTGAAGAGCTCAACATCAGATTTAAAGAGTATTCATGGCGGAGACAGAAAGGACTCAAGGAAGTTAGAATAAGGGGTACACCAACAAGGGATACACCAACAAGTGCTGATGAAATACACAAAACCGAGGAAGAGGTGAAGAAGCTGGTATGTGAATTTAAAAACCTCAAAGGTATTGGGACCAAACAACATCTCTCCATGGGTCCTTAGAGGGGGAGCAGAGACGCTGTGTGTGCCACTAACAAAAATCTTCAACACATCCATTGAAACTGTTCAACTACCTGAGGTATGGAATATTGCAAATGTAATCCCATTTTTTAAGAAATGAGAGAGACCAGGCTTTAAAAACTACAGACTAGTGTTACTGACGTTTATAGCATGCAAAGTCATGGAGAAGATTATCAGGAGGAGATTGGTGGAGCACCTTGAAAGGAACAAGCTTAAAATGACAAACCAGCACGGTTTCAGGGGAAAGGGGAAAATTTTGTCACAAACCTACCCGAGTTTTATGACAAGGAAACAGAGAGGGGTGGGTATACTCCACTTTCTATCACTGCAAGAAGACCATCTACACAGTTACTCACAAGAGGTTAGTGCAATAGCTAGAGGATCAGGCATGCATAAAGGAAAGCATTGCAATGGATCACAGAATATCTGACAGGGAGGGAACAACCAGTCATGGTACGTGACGAGGTGTCAGAGTGGGCACCTGTGACGAGCGGGGTTCCACAGTTGTCAGTCCTAGGACCAGTGTTTTTTTTGGTACATGTGAATCACATGATTGAAAGGATAAACTCAGAAGTGTTTGCAGATGATGTGAAGGTAAAAAGAGAATCAAATCTGATGAGGACCAGGCAGGACTACAATGAGGCGTGGACAAGCTGCAAGCCTGGTCCAGCAAGTGGCTCCTTTAAAAGGGCAAAGAAGACTGCAGACAGAGTATAGGCTAGATGGCTAAAGACTGCAAACCTCACTCAAGAAAAAGGATCTTGGGATGAGTATAATACCAAGCACATCTCATGAGGTGCACATCACCCAGATAACTGTTGCATCATTTGGTCGCCGGGAAAAACCTAAGAAGAGGGTACCGATCCCCGAAGGAATTTTTCAAGACTCTGTACACCGTGTTCATCTGGCCCATATTAGAGTGTACAGCACCAGTTTTGAACCCACACCTGGTCAACCACGTTAAGAAATGTGAGAAAGTGTAAAGGTTTGCAACAAGACTAGTTCTAGAGCTATGGAGAATGTCCTGCGCAGAAAGGTTAAGGGAAATCTCTGACGACACTAGAGGACAGGAAAGTTAGGGGAGACATGATAACGACATACAAAGTACTGCGAGAAATTTACAGGAGGACAGAAACAGGATATTCTAGAAATGGGACACAGAAACAAGGGGGTCACAATTGGAAAATTGAAGACTCCTATTAGTCAAAGGGATTTTAGAAAGTATTTCTTCAGTCATATAGTTATCAGGAAGTGGAATAGCCTAGAAAGTGACGTAGAGGAGGCAAGAACCATACATATTAAGACGAGGTTTAAAAGCTCATGGAGCAAGGGGAGAGAAAGGACCTAGTAGCAATGAGTGAAGGAACTGGGCCAGGAGCTATGAATCGACCCCTGCAACCACAAATAGGTGAGTAGAAATAAGTGAGTGCACACACAAACAAATACACACACAGTACACCAAATACGTCAGTCCCATATTGGGGTATACAGCAACAGTTTGGAACCCACACATGGTCAAGCACGTCAATAAATTAGAGAAAGTGCAAAGGTTTGCAACAAGACTAGTCCCTGATGTAAGGGGATTGTCCTATGAAGAAAGGATAAGGGAAATCGGCCTGACGACACTAGAGGAAGGAAGGGTCAGGGAAGGCATGAAAACGACATATAACATACTGTGAGGAATTGACTTGATGGACGAAGACAGGATGTTCCAGAGAGGGTACACAAAAACAAGGGATCACAATTGAAAGTTGAAGACTCCTATGAGCAAAGGGATGTTAGGAAGAATTTCTTCAGGCAGATAGTTGTCAGGAAGTGGAATAGCCTAAAAGTGACATAGTGGAGGCAGAAAACCATACATAGTTTAAGACACACTGGTGTTATTATGAAGATTGCCTTAAAAAAAAAAAGAGAAAAAATAATTATTAGCTCTTATATGAGGTATTTTCGATATGCCTACTGCAAAACTGGGTTGAGAGGCAATGTTCTAGTTGACCTCATTTTGGCTGGAAAACATCAATAAAAACAAAACGGTAAGGAATATTGCAAATCCCGTTACTACTAAGTAGAACCATCATACCTCAATAAAGTGTGCTAAGTTCATGACATTCTATTAAATAGTTTCTCAAAGCGTGTATCGATGGGTCAATACCTTATTCATAAGAAAAAGATCAATTAAATTTTCTGCAAAACTCTATGGACAAAGCGCGCCAGAGTCGGCGGAGAAACACCTCCACTCTTCACAGAAGCTAAAGGGATTGTCCTATGAAGAAGGGATAAGGGAAAAACGGCCTGACGACACTGGAGGAAGGGAGGGTCAGGAGAGACATGATAACGACATATAAAATACTGCGAGGAATTGACTTGATGGACAAAGACAGGATGTTCCAGAGATGGGACACAAAAACAAGGGGACACAATTGAAAGTTGAAGACTCCTATGAGCAAAGGGATGTTAGGAAGTATTTCTTCAGTCAAATAGTTGTCAGGAAGTGGAATAGCCTAGAAAGTGACATAGTGGAGGCAGGAACCATACATAGTTTTAAGACAAGGTTTGATGAAGCTCATGGAGTAAGGAGAGGACCTAGTAGCAACCAAAAGTAGGTGAACACATACACACACACACACACACTCACACACACACACACACACACACACACACACTCACACACACACACACAATTAAGACAAGAGATAGAGGGGTGGGTAGATTCCAATTCTTGAACTGCAAGGAGGCCTTCGACACAGTTCCTCACAAGAGATTAGTGCAAAAGCTAGAGGATCAGGAAAAATATAACAGGAAAGGCACTGCAATGAATCAGAGAATACCTGACAGGGAGGTAACAACGAGTCATGGTACGTGACGAGGTATCAAAGTGAGCACCTGTTCAGCGGGGTTCCACAGGGTCAGTCCTAGGACCAGTACTATTTTTGTTATGTTTGAATGACATAACTGAAGTGATAGAGTCAGAAGTGTCCTGTTTGCAATGATGTGCAGTTAATGGGGAGAATTAAATCGGATGAGGATCACCCCAGGGCTACAAAGAGACCCTGACAGACTGGAAAATTGGTTGAGCAACTGGCAGACAGAAAGAATCTTGGGGTGAGTATAAGACCAAGCACATCTCCTGAGGCGCACATCAAGATGATAACTGCTGCAGCATATGCGTCTGGAAAACCTGGGAATAACATTCCGATACCTCAGTAGGGAATCGTTCGTTGTACACCCTGTAAGTCAGGCCCATACTGGAGATTCAGCACCAGTTTGGAA